>JAACJM010000166.1:0-193934 GCA_013368315.1 Tetrapyrgos nigripes | reverse complement strand
ACTTAGCTGATGACAAGCAAGGATGGCTCTGTTTCTTACCAGATTCGATTTCATCCTTATCCATAAACCCAGAAGTCTTAATTGAAGTGATCCTCTTTCTAGAGGGCCAGATCATAAAGAGGGGTTGAAGATGACAATAAGAACAGAGTGTTACTAGACCCCAAGTTCTTCAGAATTTGAGTGGTTGTGATCGGAGATGCTGAATTGAGGAAATGAATTAAAGAGTGTCTGAAGAAAGTCAAGGAAGTCATGAGTGCTCTTGAGGTCATCTTAAACAATAGTCCATGCTTGCTGGTCAAGAACTTACAGGAATAGAATTATGAAGACAGGATCATTTTGTTCTGAGGAAAAGTTTACATCCCCTATGAACAACAATTACATAGAGACATAGTCAAGATGCATCATGATAGTCTCACTGCAGGACACCCAGGCTGGTTCAAGACCTATGAACTAGTTAGTAGAGAGTTTTGGTGGCCTGGTATGTCAGTATTTGTTTGTGATTATGTTGAAGGATGTGCTACCTGTCAATTGACCAAGGCTCAGAACCATCCATTACATGTACCATTGATCCCAAATGACATTCCAGAATGACCCTTTGGTACTATTACCACCAATTTTATCATGGATCTTCCAGAATGCAAAGGCTTCAATGTGATTCACGTAACAGTTGATTGGTTGACTAAGACAGTAGTTGTTTCTCCCTGTCGAAAAGATATTGATAGTGATGGTACTATTGATGTTTTGTTCAATAACACTTGGCAACAGTATGGTCTATGGGACAAAATGATATCGGATTGAGGACCACAGTTTGTGAGCCAGGTTATGAGAGGGATATACGCTAAGTTAGGTATTACCTCAGCTCTTAGTATGGCTTATCACCTGCAAACAGATGGTGAGACTGAAAGGTTCAACCAAGAACTCAAACAATACTTACGAACCTTCTGCAATTATCATCAGGATGATTGGGTCAAATATTTGCCATATGCCGAGTTCTGTCATAACACCCAAGTACATTCAGCCACTGGAAAAAACCTGAAGACGACAAGGCCAAAAGCTAAGTTGGCAAATCGTTGTCATGGACCATTTGAAATCACTGATGTAATTGGGGAAGTGAACTATCACCTTAAATTGCCAAACACCTGGCGAATTCACCCAGTATTCCACACCTCATTGCTATCACCATACAAAGAGACTGAAGCTCATGGGGAGAACTACCCAGGAGAACTGGTGGAATTATTGCCAGAGGATAATGAGTATGATGTTGAAGTGATTCTAGATTCAAAGCCAACTAGAAATTGTCAAGGAGTACAGTACTTGGTCAAGTGGTTAGACTACTCGGATTCAGCATCAGGATTGACAAAATTGAAGGAGATGATCAAAACTTTCCATTGAAAACACCCAGATGCATATTGTCCAGCAAACCTGATACGAGCAGGATCTACAGTACATTTGATGGGAATTAATATGGAGGATATTTGGAAAAGTACACGTGTGCTCCAGGTGAAAGCACAGCTTAAAGAGGGGGTAATGTCACGAACTGCTACAGTTCTTTGTCCTCCTTCCTCTTCTTCTACTACATTATTGAACCCATTTTATGATCATTCATCCATTGCATTTCCTCAATAAACCTTTTAAACCTTATATTACTGACTTTAAACCTTATAGAACCTGTCAATCAATCTTCCATTCTATCAATCCTATCTTTCCCATACGTTTCTCCACTTTCTCCTATGTTTCTCCTATTTCTCCTATCTTTTTCCTATCACCTATTCCTTACTCTTCTATATAAACCACTAGACATTCTAGCCAGTTTGTTCACTTTGTCTCTGCTCTGTACTAGTACTACGCAGTGTAGAGTATAGTCAGCTTACTCTTGCTCTCTATCTATCTCTCTATTCTTAATTGATCTTGTCTTTGCATGACTTGGGTGGTTTGTCATTAGGTGTATCAACAACCTTGACACATTGTCTCCATCAGATATCTCTGATCTAGCTTTGGACTCTTGTATATATACTCAAGGCCATTGTAGATAGGTTCTTTAGTCTGTCCACTTCTGTCCCTCTGATCCATACTGCTCAGCACTGTCTCAGTACTATGTAGACTCTGGCCCAGTCCTAGCTTACTCACCAATACTATCTTTTTGCTTTGCTCCTTCGTCTTTTGTCTCTGTGTGGTGGCCTGAGAGGTTATCCAGTCCCAGCTGAGCCTGTTCTTGACATAGACCAAGTTTAGACCTATGGAATGGAATATGTAGATTTTAGTTTTCCACCCTGAATTACCACCCTTTGCTTGTGCTTTAAATTCATTCTCTTGCACTTGCTGCTTACTCAACTCTTATGTCACTTGCTTGACATTATTGTTACCTGCGACCCTTGACTGAACAACCAACCTGAACTCACTGTCTCATGACTCGTGACCTCTGGACCGACCAGCCAACCAACTGAATGTGGCTCATGACCTGTGATTATGACTAAAGATGACTGAGACTTGTGCAAACTTCTGGGGGAGAAATTTTGCAGTTTGGGCTTTGCACACAACTGTTGCTGCCCCTGGGAAGGGGTTATTGGATATGTTGACTGGAGTAGATGTTGAGCCGATGATTGGGAGGAATGGCATGCTGTGGAAGGCTTGGCATGGCTGTCGGAATGCCATGATCAACTTTCTCTTTGCTCAGCTTGATGATTCTGTCCTCATGCATGCCAATGAATACCAGGAGGATCCAGCAGGCTTGTGTGCACATCTTCACTCCATTTATGGTGACTCTGGGGTTGGTGGAGGAGTACGAGCTTGGCATCATTTCAATGGTGTCCTTGATGACACTTTGGATTAGTACACATGGGCATGTGGGCTTCAGACCATGGAACCAAGTCCCCCACCCAACCTCTTCTGGTCCTCATTGATAATCTTCACCTCTTGAACCAACCTCAACTCCACATCATCAATGGTCAAAGTCTCCTTCAAACTCTCCAGTGACACAATAATCGAACAGAATTCTGAAAAACCTGTGCAGGCCCCAAGCATAGTGGCAATAATCTGGTTGTCAGAAGTTCAAACTCATTGGCAATTGCATGCATCTTCCCAGTCACAGTCCAGTAAACCTGACAACATTGAAATGATGCCAAGCTCATACTCATCCACCAACCCCAGAGTCACCATAAATGGAGTGAAGATGTGCCCACAAGCCTGCTGGATCCTTGTAAGGGCTATGTTTTGATGCATCTGAAGGCCCTGAGAAATGTCACATGACTGTACTTATTGTTGGGTGAATAGTGTTTTGTGCCATCTGCTTGCCAGCAGGGGTAGAATCATCTGAATGAGAGTACTTAGACATTGCAATTTCTTAGCAGAGTAGATAACACTTACTGGCAGGAGGTTTTTGAGAAGGAGTAGACACCACAGGAACATTTTATAAGTGATCAGCTCTCAAATGAAGTAATTTATTACTTGCCTGTAGGCTGCACATGTTCATCATTCTGGTCATCACTGAGGCTGGGTGAAGGAGAGCAGATGCTGAGTGAATGATTCCGAGGTAAAGGTGATTGCCTTCTCACTGTGAGTGATGGAGTAGGAAGCTGCTGGAGACGATGATTCTGAGGTAAAGGCTAACAGCTTCTTACTGTGGGTGAGAGAGTAAAAAGCTGCTGGGGATGATGTATTGCTGTGGAGTCTTGTGCACATCCAGACACTGAGAAGTGAAATGAGACAATTCTTTCAGACAATTTCTTACCTGCAAGGGCAGGGGCTGTCTGAAAACCAGAGTTGAGCTTTGGGAATGCAATTGTGGAACAGATGAAAGTTGTCATGACAGGCACACTGTGCTAAGGAACTGGCACTAGGAACTGGAAAACAAATTTAGAGAAATGTGTGTACCTTGCAACATACACACTGGGGAATGGAACAGTGATTGGGAGCTGGGCCTGAAGACAATACAATGATCTGGCTAAGCATGCTGCATCAGACATCCTTTAGAAGCTTACCATTAATCTGAGTTACTTGAGCTTTCCTGAATGCATATCAGATGACTTTGATGACGTTGAGGTGATTACCTGCATGAGTGAGGTAAGAATGAGCATGAATTGAGCAGGCAGAGTACTTTACCACTTACATGCATGGTTGGATACGGTCATAGGAGGGAAAGGAATGTTATGTTACTGATGTGGCAATAAACACCTACACATCAAAGCTGGGACTGTTCAAGAGCTTTCAGCCACAGTGAGCTCATGGCACTGATTGGTAATGGACAGTGAAAGAGGATATTTTTACACAAATTATCTATTTCAGCAGTATAATGACAGAGTAAAACTACTTAAAAGTCTCGCAACAGAAAGAACACTAATATAATGCGCCATAATGACTGCACTTCCTTGAGTATCCCTGTTGGTCACCTGTGCTGGATATGGATGCTGCTCATTTTGGAATGGCTCTTCCAGCTCTTCAAAAGAGTTGTCCGAACTATTAATGGATGCATTGGTGTTTGACTTGCAAAGTTGTTAAGGTCAGGTACTCACAATGGCAAGGGAATAGAAGGAATCCAAGGCACCATGACTGCCTGATGAGCTTGAGAGGAGTGGGTCAGAAAAATGGCACCATGTAGTTGAAACAGAAGACAAATCATATTCATCTTCATGAATAAAGGCATCGAAACATATTCAGATGGCTAAGAAAAGAAGACTAAAGCCAGGTGTGCACAGAGAAGATCGATGAGGCCACTGGCCATCACCTTTGTGCATCCTCAGGGGCTCTTCAGAATGGCCAGCAGGGAAGGACAGCGCATGGTGGTCAATTGCGAACGAATGTGATGTATAAACGCCAGCAGCTTTCAGTGAAAGCCAAAACTCAGGTGACTCATTTAAATTTGATGACATAGTATAAATATGTCAGCAACTTGCTAGCCAATCAGGTTTAAGATTTGTCTTTTCAGAAGAGATAAAGATGCACCATGGCCTAACATTATACCTAACTTTGTCTGCACAAAACCATAAGACCCAGTTTGGATTGGTGAAACCTGGGAAACACAACCCTTTCTTACTAGCTCGAAGCATTGAGCATCAGTTCTCTGAGTGAGATGCTTAGAAAACAGTTGGCGGTGTCTGGTAGTGGCCTATTGAAAGCAGAGAGCATGTAATGTGTTGAAAAAATATTATTATTTACTTGTAATTAACAGCACTGTCTCATGCCTTTCAGTCCTATGTATATCAAGGTGTCATGACGTCTATATTTGGTACTATTTATTTCTTCTTATCTCCACATCCTCAGACCTTTACAACCATATGACTCTTGTTCCACATGCTACACACCAGACTTTTTTCTTTCTCCAATACAGCTTTGTTTACAGCTTCTTTTACAGCTTTGTTCACAGCTTACCCAGTACAGCCCCATTTCCCTGGATCCTTACATATATAAACCATGTCCTAACACCTCTTTGTCATTGGGACCAGGTGTGTATCTCCTTTCTCATTACTTCTTTCACCTTTACTGATGGGCACTATATTTCTAGTACTTATTACTGTCTGTTAGGTATTCAATACATTCTTCATCGTTGGGACCAGTTCTAGTACTTATCGCTGTCTGTTAGTCGAGTTGAGCCCATAGCTCCTCATTATCACTATCTAAGCACTCGCCTCTTTGTGACACAAGGCATTTATTAGGGGTCTCAACTGAGATACAACAGATAATATACCAGCTCTATGTCCCTAGTACTGATTGTATTATATGTTTCAGAGGGTCTCCAAAATTACTTTTTGCAGTTTGGCAAGGTCGACACATGCACTATCATGCACTATCTTGTGCAATCAAGCAGGTCAATCTTGTTGTTTCACTTTCCTAACATTTGATGGTCCTGGAGGTGTCAATGCCATCATAGTGAAGGAACATGTCCTAATAGGAAAATAGTGTGTACCACCCTTGACACTACATTCTCTACACTCACTTATAGTATTCACTCATGATTACTGCCAACTTTCTATCAGCCTACCCCTACATCTCATGGACATCTGCATTACAGACCCCATGCAATGCATGTAAAGGGTGACTTCTCCTTCTACCACTATTCTCCTGCTCTGGTATCCAGATCCGTTCTGGTATCACTCACTGTCCAAACGAATTTGTTTAGTTTCCCTGCAGACAGAATTCATTAGTACTCTCTTTTACCTTTACTCACATCTGTCACCCTGAATCCACCTGGACAAAGTCCATGCAACTGTGAAGAGATTTCCAATTTTTTTTTGGCAAGGTCACAAATGCATACTTACAAGCCATGAGTGTTCTCTCTCTGCCCTACACCACTTCATCTCCTTGTGTTCATGTTCTATTCATGAGAGGTTTTACACTGTGCTGACTACCTTCTTACTCTCTCTTTCTTCTCTTTCTTGTTTCACATTACTCTGTGTGGTGCAACCCATCTCTATTCTTCTGTTCCTGCCTTCTCACTGTCATAGCCACACAGTGGAACACCATTCAGAAACTCATTCAGGGAAGGGAAGGGTATAGGGCCTTGGTGTTAGTCCATATGTATTTGAGGTTAGGGTTCTCCATAGCACAAAACTCCATCCCTCTCAGGCACTGCTGTAGTACAATTAATAAATCATACTGGCCAGTCCATACGATGATTTACAAATCCTACTGGGCCAAGTATCACCTTTTCCTGGCCCTTCCCCGCCGCTTCCCGGCAGTCATCGCTTAGCACCACCGCTTCCTGGCAGGCACCACTTAGCATGGCAGTCCACGGCAACCATGCCTTCCGATCCTTTTTTCCCACATTCTCGCCTGAGTACTTACTGGGTGATTTTCATACTTAGCACCCTTATCCACCTGCCATTTTTGGACATAGATACACATCCATTTTCAGATTAGCACCCATTTTCCGATCCTTTTTTCCCACATTCTCGCCTGAGTACTTACTGGGTGATTTTCATACTTAGCACCCTTATCCGCCTGCCATTTTTGGACATAGATACACATCCATTTTCAGATTAGCACCCATTTTCAACCGGTCAATTTCTCGACTTAGCATCCGCAGCCTTTTTCCTCCTTCCCAGTTTCCCTTTCTCACATCCATCCTCCAATTACTTACCTAATACCCAACCTATCAACGTCAGATATCTCGTTTTCAAGGGCTCGGTCTCAACTCGGTCTGTTTTCTTTCTCTCTCATTTTCAACCTGCCATTTTCAGACTAGCATTCTTCGTACCGGTTGCCTTACGCTGTGCTGTTACTGTCTCTCTCATTCACTCCACAACCGTTTCCTTCGTTGCCAGTTTCCCTTCCTTACATCTTCAATTACACACCCTACCGGCGTCAGATATCGTTTCCGAGGGCTCAGTATGTGTTCTCTTTTTCTCTTCCTCAAAAAACTGACGTCTGCGACATCACCGGCAACGTAAACGAAGCTCCGCAAACTTTCAGCTCCAAGACTCCCCAACCACCATCATCCCTCTTCCTTTGTTTTTATCCTCCCTCGTTCTCAAACGTCCCTCTCGAACATTGAAGGCACCAGACAACCGCAACATAAACCAATTCCCAATCAGAAAAATAATACCGAGGAATTGTCACCAACAAACCGACGCCACTCACTGTTTCCCCATGCGTCCCAAAAATTTTAACTCTCGCATTTTTTTTTCTTCACTAACTTCCCCTGCCCTCAATACCCACAGAATTGGACGCTAAATTTTTGTTTCAATGAAAAACGACCGTACTGAGGATTTCTTTCGCCAGCAGACTGACGTTAACGACATCAAAACAACGGCTCCCCAAAATTTTGCTCCGTCTTTCCCCAATCACCTTCATCCCTCTCCCTTTGTTGGTACCCTCTCTCCTATCCCCGAGTAAGTTTTTTTTTCCGAGTAGGGACTGGTCAGTTGGCTAATTTTTAATTCATTCTCCTTTGCGCCACTGGCAGGTTCGCTTACGCATACTACAAGTTCACGCCACATCTTAGGTTAGGGACGGGGCAAGCATTCCGAATGGAGATAAGTATAGGTAAATAGGAGACTTGTACATAGTATAGCGTGCAATGAGAACCTGGGCTCCTTGAGTATATTTGGACTATGTAGTATGCAATTTTCTGAGCCGAGATAATTTCACAGGGAGATCTAATTCTTGGCACATAATAGTTCAAACGTTCAAAGAACTAGAAAATACTGATAAGCACAGTACATCAAAGTATAAAAGATAAAAGCTCAATGATATAGCTCAATGAAAAACACGCAAGATAGACATTACAAGCAGAAGAGATAAGAACTAAAGCAACAACTCTGCAATGTCATGCTTGGCCCTGGGAGCGAGTGTTTCGGCGTTTGATATCACGCCCCGCATCGTCATCGTCATTGTCAATATCGTTTCGCTTGCGCCGAACGTTACGAAGTCTAAAAAGTAAATATTAGCGAAAAATTGAAGGACGTAGGTTTTGAGTTTGCCCACCTCTTTCCCTTATTGAGCCCCTTTAAGGCGAAGACAACGTCCTGAGCAGTATCCACCCATGCTGTGTCGAGACCCTCTAGTTGATGTTGCCGCCACCAAACAAGGCACATGAGAATCGTTACTACGCCACCTGTACCACATCTGTCTAGCGGTTCCCAGTCGCCGGACCCCGAAGTTCCGGTTATCCTGAAAGTGACCTTGTCACGCTCCCTCCAACCAGGATTAATTGAGGACCACCAGAGAGGAAAGTCGTTGGTGAAGTCAGTCAGCTTTGAGTTGGCCACTTCTTTAGGTGTCAGGGGTCGAAATAGCTTGCCATTCTTGAACCATACTCCCACAATGGGAGGTCGACCCACAGAACTGAAGCACGAATTCTAAAAAACCAATCACCAATAGAACTGGTATCAAGAGAGTGAATGTACATACCCTTGGATTTTCGTAAGAATGCCAGCGTTCGAAAACCGCCCACTCACGCAGTAACTCGGGCCCGACATTGCCGATCACGAAGGTTTAGTTCAAAGTAATCCGCCGCTTGACACATCCACATGGGCCAGTCCGGACTTCGGTCCAGGTGGAAATCAGGATCTCCATCGTCACCAGACTCGTCAATTATGGATGTCTCTCTAAGACTCGGAGCAGCCACGTCAGGAACTGTGACAGCGACAGGAGCATCAGGAGACAATGAGCTTGAATGGGGGATCAAGGATGTGGAGCTGGGTTCTTGGTGATGATTGTCTTCAATTGGGCCGCTAATAGGTCCTGCTGTTATCTCCGTTTGGGAAAGACGACAACCAGCAGTGATGGAGTCCATATTGGTAGGAACAGCCAGATCAGCAGTCTTCTCCAGCTGGGCGGGATCATTTTCAGAAACAGAAAGACTGACAGCAGAGTCCATCTCGTGAGAGGAGCTATCACCAGGCATAGGAAGATTTGAATTGATCTCCGAGTTCATCTCGGCAGAGGGGTTATGACTGTTGGGTTCGCATGCTGCAGTGGCAGTTCCGTTCGTTGAACTAGACTTGTCAAGTTCTGCTTCTGGACCTATACCGTTGCCACTGATCCCAGTTCCGTCCTCTCTAATGACCCCAAGACCTATATCATTGCCACTGGTCCCAGTTCCATCCTTCGTAGTGACCTCAAGTCTGTCGTCCGCAACAAGCGTGTGATCATTGTCCCCGTCATTTGATCTGCTACCGATGGCACTGTCAGGCTCCAAGCCAGCCTCTGATGACGCCAATTCCTTCCTCGCCTCCTCAACATTCATAGCGTCCTCCATATAGCAACCATACTCCTTCGTGATATCGACCACATTGCGAGTGAACTGTATGAGGTTGCCACCTGAAGCTGCTGAGTCCAGAACCTTGATCACCTTCACCAGGTCCTGCGCAGGAATCCTCTTCAGTCCCTCGATCACTGTGTTGGACAGCCAGCCCTCAGGAAGTCGAGAAAGCAGCGTTGCAAGGTTGGCTGGCATTGGTCGCACACGGACACTGCGCCTTAGTGGACCAGGGTTAATATGATCCGGATCGGTTTCCGCCCCAGAAGATTCTGCCTCGGATTCTGCTTCGTTATTTCTAGAAGCCCCCTTCCCTGGCCGTTTACGTCGGCTCTGATTCTTCTTCTTCCTTCCCGTCCCTGCCCCACCCGAACTTATCTTCTCTGCCTCCCCTGTTGGGCGTTCCTCTTCAGCGTCAAATGACAGCATCCTTGGATCATCAACCGGATTTGGAGCTTTGTCCGAAGGCAATGCTGACGTAGTCGTCTTCAAACCATGGGTCAAATTGGTGGGGGGTATAGAGTCTAATGAGATGATGAGATAAGTATCCAGTTAGTTACTTGGTTCAGAATAAGATACCAACACTCACTTGTTGCCGTTTCTAGCAGAAAATCCATAAAGTAGCCAAGTACCTGGCTATTGAACTCATCCTCCTTGAACTTGTTGATCTTAGTAGACAGGGGTTGGCCATTCCCATCCTTCATATTCTCACAGCTATAGCTAGAGCTCGGCATTAGAATCATTCCACAATGCAAAGTGAGTACATACACGGCAAGATCAAACTTCTTCGTCCCTGGCGCAGGAGCCCGTCCACACACCAAGAAGGAATAGTATCCCGTATGTGCCGACACAATATCCACCATTGGCTGAGCAACTAACCCGATGTGTTCACGACACCTACAAAGTAAGTCCATCTTTAAAAAAACAATAAACAAACTTGAATTGAGGGCAACTTACATAGCCTGGATGATGGGATCGCTGGATGCCTCTGCTGCGATAGTCTCCCCGCTGACCAACGCCTTGGCTTTTTCGACCCTTTTACGGTGATCTTCCTGATTTTCTCGCTCCACCTCCTTCTGTACCTCCTCCGACTCGTTTTTCAAAAGCTCCTGTGCCACTAAGCACTTGTAGTGCATTGATACCGCCCAGGTACGTCCTCATTCCTATACTTCTCATCATACGCTTCCTTCACCTTTGAGGCAAATTTCTCCTGCTTCATGTAGAACTGATATTGCTGATCCCCTTCGTACTCTCCTTGCCGATCTTCTTCATATGGGTGAACCAATTTGTAAACGGATTTCGAAGACCATTAGTCGTATTTGCCGCCAAGCGATTGGAAGCAAACCAAGAACGTATAGTCTGCTCAACAGATGGTTAGGTCACCATCGTACTCATAGATACTCAATTAGATACTCACTTTCTGGTGGTTTGGTTATTGGCGTAATCCTGCTGAAGTTCCCGTCGCCTAGTCTTCAATCTTCGAGTTGCTCCACTGATAATTCTTTGAGCAGCTTCTCAAACCTTCCTCCTGTCCACCATCCTGCGAGCCATCACCAGCATCCGAGCACCCTGTCAAACTTGCCGGCATGCCTTGGTTTGGTCACTGTTTGAATCAGCGGTGGAACCACCAACTCCATTGGAAGCAGACGCGTTGTCCACAACTCCTTGAGACGTGTTGATGGGACCAAGGTTTCCGGTAGTGCTGCATTGGCCTTCGACTCCAGGTAGGTGATGAGTCTAAACTCCTCTGGTTCCTCATCCGTATGGTAAGGGAACTCTTTGAACCAATCATTGATGGCGGTGTTCAGAAAATTGTTTTCTTCTTCTTGTCTGTAATCTTCAAATACTCGTCGAGTTTGACCCGGAAGCCATGAGTCAGCATCTGAATTGTAAGAGCTAGGAGCACCTCGCGAGCGGTTGGACTTGACTTTTGCATATTTCGATGGAAAGAGAGTGAGGGCTTGGTTTTTAAATCAATGTCTCATTTTAAATTGTTCTTGTTTGTCATCGTCCCTGGTACATCTTATCTTATCAGTTGTCAGTTGCCATTTTCATGGCCGCTCTTAACATATAATGCGACTACCTTAAGACTCTTTCTGGTATCTAAGTTTGAGATGAGCGTGCAATGATTTCAACTCTCTGACCCCTCCAAAACAGCGCAATGGAGATCTTCTGTCCATCCCAAAAGCTGTTGTGTAGCAGCTGACAGTCCTTGCACCTCCTTTAGCTCGGTACACACCCCTGAAGCCTGCAGAATGTCGTTTTTGTAGCAGTGAAGCTGACACAAGAGATTACCAAAGACTTCTTCATTTCTGTCCAGCATTTGGGTCCCGCTGAGCCCCGAATCCAACTTGTGCAAGCAAGATGAAAATAACATCTCAAAATAAACATCTCGAGTGGGCTTCAGCTTCGTCTCCACAGCATGAAATGCGCTACGTGCCGTTGTGTCATGTCTTTGAGACATTTTCTATATGACCTATCAGGTTAGTTATGTATAGAAGACATTCAGTGAGACATTGTATTCGGACACACCGATCAATCCCCTGCCTGAGTTGGGACTTGGCTGCAATTTCGATCTGTTTCTTCTGTCTTTTCAAGGATCGTTCCAAGCGCAGTTGGTCTCTGCATAAGTACACAGTTAGCTAGGTCAGATACTTATTAAGTCACCATTGCCACTCATTGCCACTTACTGCTGCTGTGCTATTTCCAGTTGATCTTTTCGGTATTTTAGTCGACGACCCTCGTTTACTCTCTCTGTGTTTCTTAAGATATAAGTAGTACCTCAGGTTATGAAGCATAGAGACTGAGAAATACACACCTTTGATAGTATCTGGCACTTTTTATACGATTAGCGGCCAAGCGTTCTTGCTTGGAGTGATATAACTTCGGTCGAGGCATGAAAGTATGAGACAAGATTAGGCAGACCCTTATGAAAAATTCAGTTCGTCTGACTTTTTCATTTGGTCGTCTAAACACCAAATTTTGAGCAATACTATTTGGTTTTCATACATAGCCTCATAAATTCATGTTTTCGGACTTCTTTTGGTCCAAGGTGTGCCTGCATAAGCTCGTCGTTCTTGGGCCTGTAGCTCATGGTCCGTGCGCAGGCAGGCAAAGTGTGCCGCCATATGTATGAAATCATCACTTCTCCTAGTACAATCCACTCCGATCTTGTCCTTGGTCCAGTAGGTCCTGTACGTCTGCTTATGACCCAACTAATCAATGATGCAGGATGCGCATCTCTCACTCGACTACGACTAAGAAAAATTTAGGGCAGAATGGAGGGTTGGTGGACTTACAAATTGGTGAACAGTATGTCTTGCCAATCATTCTTAAAACGACGTGATATTCATTCCCCTATCTTCAACTAGATTTATTGATACCTCTTTCACTACCCAATCCCTCATGAACATCTCACTTTCCCTCCTCCAGGGCTTGTTGAAACCTGTGTATGAGGATTCTCAGCATAGTATCCAAGCTCGATCCTTGCATCCCGGTGGACCTAGCACCCCTGCAAAGTTGTAGTCTCTCGTGTTCATGTATGCTCATGTGTCTACATCTGTCAATTTCGCTTGTTGCGAAGCCGCCACACGGAGGCCGCCACTTCACACAAAAATTTTACAATCACAATTCGTCATTGGGACCTGGGTTTTGTTCTTGCGTTCCCAAGAATGGATAAGATTGTTCGGAACATTCTATTTCTCACTACGACATAATGTGGAAATCTACGTACAGACAATGTTGTATTTGTATAATAGTGACTTTGATCTTTCTTTGGTGCATCCACGTTGATGAAACGCCCCAGCTCCAGCTCCTTCGAACTCTGGGAGCAACTTGAAGACATGTCCGATGCAATGGAAGAGATCTCTCTCTCAGAGGCAGCCACTGAACCCAGACCTTCTTGCATCCCCCGACTCTTTGATAGCCAGTCATCGGAGACGAGGAAACATTTCAAGGTGAAGAAGTGGTACAATGTTTACACAGGTAACACTCCAGGATGCTACACCACATGGTACTTCCCTATTTTTTTGTTTCGGATTGACACTAAATTTTTCATTCAGGGCTGATGCTAGTGCTCGCACCCAGGAGATTCCTGGTGCCCAGCACGAAGCGTTTAAAAAATATGAGGATGCATTGCATGCTTGGCGACAGAATTGTCTGGCTGTGCATGTGCACGATCAGGGTTTTGTCGATGGCACTGTACTCAAAGGACTAGCACCGGTACTCGAGGGAACATCACCAACATCACCAGAGCCTCCTCGAGCATGTACGCCCCCCCCGTATCAGTCTACCTTTCGTTATGCTTCAGATGGCAAGTATTTCACTCCTCCAAGTTCACCTGCTACCGGGCCGTCGCAAGCATCGTCTACGCAATCTCCGTCTAAACGGAGAGTCGGGCAAGCTATGTTTGGTCCTGGATCCCCGGCCCGTCTTCCCGAACGCCACTCGCAGGTGAATCCTGTTCGTTACTGGGCTATCAGTGTGAATGGTCAGAAAACCATAGCCACCACTGTGTAAGTAAATTTGAATATTACCCTCCAGGTTAAAATCCTATATTCTAATTGGTTTTTTTTTTTTGCTACAGGGATCATGCTGATGGTATCGTTGAGGAAGCTCAGCTACGAGGTGTGGATGCTGTCATCAAGCAGGTTGCATCAGTACGAGAGGCTGAGGAATGGTTTGCACTACTGGAAACTGCAACCAATGAAAGCCAGCATGGTGACTAGATTTCTGAATTGGGACTGTCACTGCTGAGTTGCATTGGTCTGAGAGGTTGAAGAATGGTCAGCAAGGTGACTAGATTTCTGAATTGAAATGTACATATATGTATTTTTCTATGAATTCACAAATGCACTGTCAACTTGAATTTACATGATCCGAAATGCATTCAAGAAATCAAGAAGAAATACAGGGTACTAACTGCAGTGAGGAAACAAGATCTTTCGTATGCCACCCAGATTTTTTTACCTTTTGACGTAAGGTTATCCAGGTTGATCTTGCGCCACACGCATTGCAGCAAAATGCCAAAAAAAATCACATTGCACGTTGTGAGATTACACTATGTAGCTTAGGGTAGATACACAGGGACAATGGAAATACACTATGTAGCTTAGGGGAGAGAGACTTCGGATAGATTGGGCCTCTTTCTCCTCCTCGCTGTATCACCCTCATGAAACGGTCGCGTGCTCAATTCGAGAAAGCTAAGGCCGGGAATCATTTTCACCTCAGTCGTGGCGATGTTGACACACCTGAGACAATCCTACGTGTTGGTTACACATCTAACGACCAGAGAAGAGTCCGCAAGTCCAATGTGCACGTCGAGTTACCCTCACCCGTCAAAAAGCGCCAGCGTGAAACCCTTCAGCGGCTACAGGAAGTCCACCCTCCGAAGGAGATTGAAACTGATGACGGAATTTTCACTTGGGAGGGCTGTTATACCCTCGATGATGGGAGCAGGACTGGACTTAAGGATGGAGAGGAGGCACCAGAGGTGACCCGGGTGATTGCAGTCAAACGAAGATATCTGTCGTCGGTGAGTGATAAACTGTAGAATATAATCAACGCATTAAAACGAAATCAGGACGAACCTATGTTATTATGGAGGCCATTGCGAGACGAATACCTGGCTGAGATGATCCGTCTGGAAGGTTGAGGAGACTTAGATACTACGCTGTGTCCACAATGTTGGCGTACAGAACCTGGACATGAGCCGCTATATCAGTGCCAAGACTGCTTGACTCCTCGTCTTGTATGCTCAGAATGTTGCCGTGATGAACACAAGCACCATCCATTTCATATTGTCAAGGTGCGTGAAATTGGTTGAACTTGATAGTACATATCTAACAGACAGTACTCAGCGGTGGAACGGTAAATTCTTCCAGCAAGTTTTCCTAAAAGAACTAGGTGTCAGCATTCAATTAGGACATCCAGGCTTAGAGGAGTGCACTCACCCTCGTCCAGGCAACGTCGGGTTCCTGGTGATCCATTGTAACGGCCTTCATCCTGTAACCGTGTCGTACTGTAATTGTCCTGGGAGAAATATACCTTACCGGGTTCAATGCCTGCACCAGCGATGGTATCCTGCGTCCCAGGACGATCCTCAGACTTGTGCGACGTTCGCGGTTCTGGGACTGTTTCACAGAATGACATTGCATGGGAAGGTGACAGCTTATGATTTTATGGCTGGTCTGGAAAAAATGACGAATAATGGAGGTATTGAGTATCAAAAGGTATGTATACCTTACTTCGGATGAGGGTAACACCATACTAATGGATTAAAAGGACCGTTATAGGGTCTTTTCCCGTATTGTGGTTCAGTGGAGGCACATTTCGATCTTGAAGCGAAGTGGAAGGGGTAACTGTATTGACGGAAGGCTGGTAAAGGAGACGAAGGCGGGCGAGTGTGCGTTAAGGTGCCCGGCATGTCCTCGTCCCGGGGTTAACTTGCCTGAGGGATGGGAAAATGAGTCCGAGGCAACTAAGTGAGTCAAATATATCATGTTTCAGAGAACAGGTAACTCACAGTTCCAAATCAGGTTCAAATATAACCAATTCTTAGCTGTCGATGCCTGTTTTCGCCTAAAGCGACGTTTGGTATCCAGCGATGCCAAGGACCCTGGCCTGGGTACAGGTTGGACATATTTTGTTGAAAATGGGCCATTCCAAGAGTTTGTGAAGAACGTGAGTGCACAGAAGGAGGTGAGTATCGTTGAGTCATTCCTGATAGCACCGTAATGTTGAAATGTTGCCAGATGAGCAGTTGTAGTGGATTAGCGGCACTGGACTACGCAAATACAAGATATTCAAGAGGGTATGGAGCAACTGGTGTAGCACTTGGGGTTTGTGCTCGGCATGAGTTGGTTCAGGCCAACGGAGCGGATGATCTGCAGAAGGGTGAGAGGTGAGTAAGTCAGTAATCTAATCTGAAATCTGCTAATCACGTGCTTGGGTAGATACGCAAACGTGGATTACGTTTACGGTTCTCTTCGTCGACACCTCGATCCTCGACTAAACTATATCAATTCCTACGACATTTGTTGCCAATGGTGTCGACACCTCGTCCAACGATTGAAGGAGCTACCTGAACTCGTCCGGACTCACATTGAAAAGGATTTCATGGAATACGTCATTCCCAAGTTACACATCCTAGGACATCTCCTCGATTGCCAACTCGACTTCTCCTTAAACTTCATACCTGGGGTTGGAAGAACGGACGGTGAAGGAATAGAACGCCCCTGGGCTAACATTGGGCCGGTGGCTACGAGCACTCGTGAGATGGGACCGGGGACACGACACGACACGTTGGACGACCACTGGCACCATTGGAATTGGGTAAAGATAGTTGCACTTGGTGAGTGGACTGTTCTTAGAATATGGGCCTGTCTCTAAGAAAAAAATGCCAAATAGGACGTATCCTCAAGAAGCGTTTTCTCACAGCATTACCCGAACGAAATGCTCAAGCTCGGTCATTCCAGCAATTCAAAGAAGCTCAGGGTGACAACGCAGAGACCTGGATTGGAATGATCAAGGCCTGGGAGTACGACCGTTCGGCACCCAATCCTTTCCGGCTGCAACGTTTAGGTGAGTGAATTTATTATTGTCTTACTTACATTGTCTTATTGTTTTTAGGTCTCACGGAACACGACATTCGACTCCAATTCGCAGAAAAAGAGGCAGACGAGGAAAAGGTGGGCATGCCCTCAATTCACAAGATTAGTCCCAGCGCTTTTATTGCCCATGGTTTGGAATTAGAGGAGTTACAGTGCGTATATCCGTCAATTGTACAGCATAATAATCACTAACAGGTTGTATTAACGAATTGTATTGACAGACAACGCCTAGAACAAGATGTCAATGCGTCAAAGAGCCCTAGCGCCAGGGACTTGACAATGATCCTGGAACGTCGGACGCAACTGAGTCGGGAAATAGGACGCTTCCGAGCTGTGCAAGCTACATATATGCCTGCTGCACTACAGGTACTGGCACAGGCCGAGAAGGAGACCTCAAGTGACCTCAATGCCGAATCTCAACCCCTTATGCTCCCTTCATCACTCACACAGGCTCAACGAAACCTTGGATGCCGGGAAGGTTTGCTCGAGATCGAGATCAAGCTCAGGGATGCTCAAATGCGAACTGCATTGGAGCATTTACGAAACCACCTTCATATCCGAACTCGACTCATTACATACCGGGATTCAAATGTTCGTCATCAGGCCATGCTAACGAGATCAAGAGCAATGATACTGCGGAATGACATTAAGACGCAGACTCACAAGAAGAAATACCAGGCAGCATGGGAGGCGACGTTAAAGGCACATGGAGGAGATGAGAAAAGGGTAGGTTGGCCAAGGTTGAAGGATTCAGATGTCAGGTGTATATCGGGTGAGGCAGATAAGGCTTGGAGAAGTGCTCGGAAGGTCCTGGGAAAGAAGAAAAGGGGCGAGATAGAGACAGAGAAGGCGGATGAACTAATCGACGCAGCTGACCAAGCGGAACTGTCGAGAGCAGAGATAGGGGACCGTGCAGGGACTGGGACCTACAAGACGTCGTGGATCTGGATGGAGTGTGGGACGGAAAACATGATCGATGAAGAACGCATGGCTGATGGTGAGTAGTGGTCTCATTCATACATACCGAATATTGACATATGTAACCCAGGGATCCGGGTTGAGTTCTGCAAGGCGTATGCACGTCTGCAGAGATGGACAGAGGAAGTTATACTTCTCCGGGAAGAGATGAGACGCACCCTCGAGACGCTGGAGTGGCAGGCAAAGTGGTGGGAGGCCCGAGCAAATGCGCCGGCAAGGGACCCTGCCCATGCTGATGGGATTTCTGCTTACGCTCATAGCCAGGCAGCTGTTATGAGGGCTCTGCGAAATCGCTTTAGTGCGCACTGGCAAGGTTACGACACTGTTGAGAGCCTGCAGGATGAAGACGACGAGGAACAGGATGCTGCATCAAACGATATCACGGTGTTGGAGGGTGGTGATCCAGATGGTCAGGATGCTATGGATGAGGAGGAGCAGGATGATGAGGATGAGGATGATGGATATATGGTAGAACACGAGTGCAATGAAATGGACGCTTAATATTGTTTATTGTATAATTTCGTTGCCAGCTTGATTTATAAATCATTGAGTATTTTGGGTAATTATGATAATAGCCATTTATTTAACGCTTTCTTTCATTTTTGGGTGCGCAGGATGACAGCGCATAAGCTAGGCGAGGTAGGCGAAGCCGCCGTGGCTCGGCTTGACGCCTGCCTGGTTCATACCACCTTCCTGAATATACCCCGGTAGGATTTGTAAATTGCTGTATGGACTGGCCAGTATGATTTATAAATCAACTACATCAACGGGTGGGTATTGTTCGAGTTCTTGATTGAACCTCTCTGTTTCTCCATCTGTTTGTGGATGATAAGCTGTACTGAGTGCTGAGGTGATACCTAACTTAGCATATATTCCTTTCATTACTTGGCTTGCAAACTGAGGGCCATGGTCCGATATCATTTTGTCCCACAAGCCATATCACCGCCAAGTGTTGTCGAATAGTAGATCAATTGTCCCGTCACTATCGATATCCTTTCTGCATGGGGAAATGACAACTGTTTTTGTTGAATGATCAACTGTGATGTGAATTGCATTATAGCCGTCACAGTCTGGCAGATCCATGATGAAGTCGGTTGTAATCGTGCCGAAGGGTCGTTCTGGTATCTCGTTCGTGATTAGTGGTACATGCGCTGGGTGATTATTTGCCTTGGTTAATTGACAAGTAGCGCATCCTTCAACTGACATACCAGGCCACCAGAATTCTCTACTAACGAGTTCGTACGTCTTGAATCGTCCTGGATGTCCCGCGGTAAGGCTGTCATGATGCATTTTGACAATATCTCGCCTGAGCTGTTGGTCGTCTGGGACGTAGATTTTTCCTCGGAACAGGGTGATTCCGTCTTCATAATTCCATTCCTGTAGGTTTTTTGCCAACGCGTGCAGTCCGTTGTTAAAAATAGTTTGTAACGCACTCACGACTTCGGCATCCTTCTTTGGGCAGTCTTTAATCTGCCTTCTCAACTCTGTATCTCCGATTGCGATTACTGTTCCTGGTCTCGTCGCTCAGATCCTGAAGAATTTAGGGTCAAGCAAGACCCTATCTTTGTTGTCATTCTCGATCCCCTCTTTATGGTCTGGTCTTCAAGAGAGTGGGTCACTTCGATTAAGGCTTCCGGGTTTGTGAGTGAGCGTGAAGTCAAATCTAGTCAGAAACAAGGCCATTCTTGCTTGTCGTCGGCTGAGTTTCTGAGGTTGTCGTGATCGGTTAAGATTTCGATAGTATGTGGTCTGCCTTCGAGATAGTGGCACCAGGCTTCCAGTCCGCGTATGATTGCCAACAATTCTTTATCGTGAATGTCGTAGTTCCGCTCAGTTTCAGACAAAGCTTTCAATAGATATGCCACGGGATGCCATTTATCGTCCGGTCCTTGTTGCTGTAGGATACCTCCTGTAGCATAATCTGATGCATCAACTTCTACTCAGTACGGTTTAGAATGATCGGGCATGAGAAGGACTGGAGAAGACGTGAACGTATCTTTGAGTGCCTGAAAGGCTTTTTCAGTTTCATCTGACCATTTCCATGGGTGATCCTTCTTTGTGAGATCGAACAGTGGTTGTGTATGAAACGACGATAGAAGTTTCCGAAGCCAAGGAATGACTGTACATCTTTGACATTACGTGGGATCGGCCATTTGGTTATGCCCTCAACTTTGACCAGGTCCATAGCTAGTGTATTGTGCGAAACGATGAGTTGGTTTCGAAAGTGCATTTTTCCGGTTTAGCGTACAAATTGTTCTCTTGAAGTTGTGCAAGTACTTGTTTTACCATGTATTGATGTTCTTCCAGTGATTCCGTGAATATTAAAATGTCGTCCATGTAAATCATGACTTTTCCGGAATCGATCAGGTCCTTGAAAAGAGTATTCATCATCGCTTGGAATGTGGCTGGAGAATTCATAAGACTGAAGAACATCACCGTTGGTTCCAAAAGACCTTGGTTAGTCTTAAACACCGCTTTCCATTCCTCTCCTTCTTTTATGCGTACATTATTATATCCCCATCTGAGGTCGATTTTGGAAAATATTCGTGCTACCTTCAATTTGTCTACGAGTTCCAATATGAGCGGTAGGGGATATTCATTCTTGATAGTCCCTCTGTTTAAGGCGCAATAGTCCTGTACTGGGTGTAGTTTTCCGTCTTTCTTTTTTACAAAGAAGAAGGGACTTGCCATAGGAGATTTTGACGGCCTTATGTATTCCTTCTCTAGATTCTCTTTGATGAACTCGTCGAGTTCCTTTTGTTCATTTGGGGATAAAGGGTATGGTTTGCAGGGGCGTGGTTCAAAGTCCGGTTTTAATTCGATAGTGTGATCCCATTCGCCACATCTCGGCAGTCGTTCTGAGGTTTGTTTGTTGAAGACTCGTAGAAATTGATGATATTGCGAAGGGATCTTATCTTTAAGAGGTATATTGGTTTTGGCGTTTTGGGCTGCCTCTGCAAGCTCTTGTGCCTTCGTGAATCCCACACAGATGTTCAGGTTTGGTGTTTCTGGTGTTTCCCCATTCAGCATCATTACTTTTTCCTCGTTCCCAAACAGTTCTTCCATCACGTTTTGTTCCCACTGTCTGGAATTGTATCTCTCCCATGACTGTCTTCGGTAAAGATCGCCGTTGCCTCCGAATTTCGATGGAAGGATCGAATAGGAATCTGACGGCGTCACCCTGCGATTTTTGGTTGAGCAACTGGTTTGAATCGTCCAATTGGTTCCAACCATCTGACTTGGTAATCCTTATGGTGGGTCCGTGGTTCTGCAACTGCTGGTTTCGAGAATTTCGTTTTAGTTTTTAAATGGAGAATGGGGGGGTTCGCTACGATACACGTTTCCAGGCATCTGATCATATCTATCCGTGAGAATGACCAATCTATTTCTGGGTTGTGTTCTTCCAACCAGTCGGTACTGAGGATTATATCGTGATCCCCGATGTCTGTTACGTAGAATTCAGCTTTTTCCTCGTGATATGCTCTGTTGTCTTGGGAGTAGATACGGAGATTCTGAATGGTGTATTTTCGTACCCATCCCATAGTGTTTTCGGAGCCATCAACGTTTTGTACTGGAAACGGGTTTTTGATAGGAAGGAGGGTAAGTTGATTTTCTTGTGCAAACCGGCTATTGATAATTAAGCCTTCTGCACCACTGTCTATTAGGGCGTTTGCGTCGATTTTTCTGCCAGTAACTTTGCCGATTAATTCAGTTTTGAGCGTGATTGATGGTACCTGCCGGTTACGAGTGATTGCCGACATTCTTAGTTCTGAAGGAAAGATTCGCTCACTGGAGGGGTATAACACACTATATTGATTGTTCTTTAACTGTCCGGTGTACTGTTCAACTCCTACTGACGACGTAGCAGAGGAGTGATTCAAAAATCCAATTTGGACATAATGTCCTTTAAGTAGACGGTTGCTTGCTCCTTATCTTCTCCTTCTAACCCTTTAACCTTGTTAACCGTGTCTGAAATGTCTTTGATCACGTTACGAGATGAAGATGCCTGAGCTACCATTACTGGTGACGAATGAGACAGTGAAGATGTGGTTACGATCTCGACTGTTCGAACAGCACGAGGAGGGAAGGTTCGGGGAACGTTGGGCATTCGTTGCTCATATGTCCAGGTTGTCTACATGCGAAGCATGCTCCTAGTTTTCGGAGTCAGTCCCTTTCATCAGGTGTCAGCTTGGTTAATGGAGTGAAGGACGAGTTAGCACCTGGTCCCATGTTCATAAGCGCATTGACGCTTGCTACCGTTCTTCCCTGAGACGGACCTGGGTTACTCCTTGACGTTGAAGGAGTTTTCCAGCGTCCTTGTCTTTCCCGTTCCTTCAACCATTCTAAATGAAGCTCTACAGCCCTCTCTTTGTATTCGTCGAGGTCATCCCACTTTGGATACGTTCTTCCGACTGCCTCTCGGAGTTTACGAGGTAACCCATCCTGATAGAACTCCAACAGCGCTGTCTCTCCAAAGTCGGACTCCTCTCCATATGTATCGAAGATGCTGTTGTAGGTGCTGATATCTGTCCCTTTCATCCTAGCAAACTTGATCTTAGTTCTCGCCACGTCGTCTGAAGCAAGAGCCTTAAAGTCCCTTTTGAACCTGTCATGTATCTGTTTTAGAGTGGTCCATCTATGTTTCTCTGGCGTCTTTTCCAATTCTTCATCTTCTTCGTCTTCGTCTCGTTTGGTTAATCGTTGTGTTGCCCAGTCTCCTCCTTTTTCTCCTGTGAAGAATGATAAGAATAGCGATACCTGACTTTCTTCAGTGGGGTATTTGCTTTTATTCATGCGTAGATAGTTGTTGAACAGGGCCAGCCATCGTTTTGCCTCACTACGTTCTCCATTGAAGGCGTCAGGTTTTCTTCCTCGTTCAGAAGCACTATTCGATCCGATAGGAGGTGTATCAGCCATAACTGAGTTGTTTGGGTCTGATGGGTTTGGAGAGGGAGGTGTAGGAGGACGACGAGGGGCTATGGATGGTCCTTCAGCAGACGGAATGGTGGGAGAAGAAGGGGGGGAAGTGGGATTGTCTGGTTCTGGTGGATTATTGGAAGGTGTTTCTGGTGCCGGGTCTGATTCAGAAGGCTGGTTAGGAGGTGTGGAGGTTCCTTGTTCTGGTTCAGTTTTGGGATTGGTTTTCGAGTGTGCTTTTCAGATTGTGAGTTCTTGGAGTTGGGTTACGACGTGTAGCCCAGTTGGGATTTCCTCGGCAGTAAGTCGCTGAGTGTTATATCTGTTTAGGCATGGTTGTACGGTACAGGGAACCCAAGGATCGTCACCGTCTTCGATGAAGTAGGCAGCGTCTCGGAATGATAAGGGGTGGAATACATGTGGTCGATCTGCACAGCGGAGGTTTGGGTCTGCAGATGCAGATTGTCGACTTGTCATATACTAATTCTTCTTCAAGCTAGGTAGTTGGGTCCTAGGATAAAGGAGGATGGTAGTCCATAGTCGGGAGGAGTGATGATGGAGAGTAGTCGACGTGTTCTCTGAGGAGTAGAGGTCCCCTAATCTGAACCACAGTTTCTCCTGTATTGAAGTCCTCTTTCACTGTTATGTATGAAAATGTCGAGAGGACTATGTCACCTGAGATAAGTTTCCACACCCAACATCTTGTGCAGATAAAGTGTCAGTTGAAACTTCAAGGGTTCGCTTGTATGTTTCTTCCATGGGAGACCCAGTATTCGGTGTGTAAGAGATGAAGAGGTAAGGGGAGTGGGACTCGTTCATAGTCAGAAGGGGTTATAGAGGGTTCGAAACAAATCTGAGGAAATGGAGTAGACAGATTTAGTGAGGTGGGTGTATGGGAGTTCGTTCAAGTGTCAAGGTTGTCGATACACTCAATAGCCACCCAAGTCACACAATACAAGAAGACGAGTTGCAAGTGAATAGAGAGAGAGAGATATGGAGTAATAAGCAGAGACAAAGTGAACGAACTGAGGGATAGGTTACAGAGATAGTAGGTATATAAGTAATATGTGAACAGATGGGAAGAAGTAGGTAATAATAAACGGTATCATGTGGAAATGTCAAGGATGAGAAAATAGTAAGTTAAATATGGATAGATGAAGGTACTGGATCATAAAGAATGATTGACAGTGAGAACGTCTGTGGAGATAGAAAGCGGAGGAGACAAGTATGTGAGTCATAGATCTGGGAAGACGGTAACTGTAGACAATGATGGGAAACAGTTGATGTTTATGGGGTTAAAAGTGGATAGAGCGGGAAATGAATAGTAAAAGGAAAAAGAATAGGAAAGAAATGAATAGGCGCGGGCGCGATTCGTGACATGGGCTGCATTAATCCATCTGCTGAAGATGTCTATGACTATGGTCTCTTTCTTCTGGATTGTATTCTACAGGAGTCAGGACACTTCCTTCATGAATTCACAAGCATGCCCTTGCCCCAGCAAGATTGGGCTGTTCAGACAGACAACTCTTTCATCGCAGAGCAGCTCAACTATGACTGTGAGGCTGAGCAGCAGAAGGCAGAGCATAACCTTTGTCTCATGCAGGATAACCTGAGCAGGTGATGAAGTCAGTGGAAGACCAAGATGGCCAGTTGTTTTTCCTCAATGGCCCTGGTGGGACTGGGAAAACCTTTGTCTATAAGACACTCTGCCATGCTGTGCGTGCCCAGAGATGGATCACTTTATGTGTTGCATCAATGGGTATTGCCACTCTTTTATTACCTAGTGGCCGCACTGCTCATTCCATGTTCAAGATTCCCATAGATGGTCTTACTGAAGAGTCTCTCTGCAATATCAACAAGCAGAGTGCATGTGCTGATTTGCTCCATCAGACCCGTCTTATCATATGGGATCAGAGTCCCATGCAGAATCGTTTCGCTTTTGAAGCTCTCAACTGCACATGTCAAGACATCCGAGATGATGAGAGAATGTTTGGGGGAATAACTGTGGTTTTTGGTGGCGACTTTCAGCAAATCTTACTGGTCATTGTAAAAGGTTCTCAAGAGGACATCGTATCCACTTGCTTAAAGCAATCCCAACTATGGTCTCTTATCACTCCTCTTACCCTCACATGGAATATGCAGCTACAAAACTCAGATGAGGAAGCAACATTTGCGTCATGGTTATTGGATGTTGGTCATGGACGAGGTCTTTCACCTAATGATAATCACATCAGGTTGCACAATACTATGTGCGTTGACTCAAAACAGTCACTCATTGATTCCATCTATCCCGACCTCTCATCCTTACCCACTGCGCCTCCTCCAGAATACTTTGTGGAACACAACTCTGATGTTGACTGCTGACCATCTACCTGGGGAAGAGCATGTATACTTGAGTGCTGATTCTGTCATCAAGGAAGCTGGGGCAGATGACAGTGATGATCCAATTCCTCCTGAAGTTCTTCATTCATTTGACGCTTCTGGACTTCCACCAGGTGAGCTACATTTGAAGCCAGGCTGTCCACTCATCCTTTTGCGAAACCTTGCCCCTGCATGCAGCCTTTGTAACAGCACACAAATGGTTCTAATACAGTGCTCTGACCATGTTCTCGAAGTAAAAATTCTCAGAGGTGATCATCACAGTGAAATTGCACTCATTCCTTGCATATCACTCATTCCATCTGCCATCAATGTTGACTTTACCTTTATGTTGAAGTGCCATCAATTCCCTGTCTGTCTCGCTTTTGCCATGACAATCAATAAATCACAAGGGCAGTCACTCAAGTATGTTGGGGTACATCTCAGGGTACCAGTCTTTACACATGTCCAATTGTATGTTGCTTTTTCAAGGTGTACTTCAGAGCAACACATCAAAGTTCTGCTTCCAGATGATGAGCCTTTGTGTTGGACACCCAATATAGTATTTCCAGAAGTATTGGTAGATTAGTGACTATAATACATATTACATCTACTTTACAATCTCATGAACTTGCAGTCTGTTGGTCTTGAGTTGTGTTGCAGGATGATGATGTCATATTTCAAGATGTTTCTACTCAACCTCTATGTTTTTCCAGCATCTTTGACAATCACTTGATGGCAAACAGAACTATAAGAGCACGTTTCCTTCAGATTTTCTTTTATCATCCCTTCACTCTGTTATTGCTTTTCTCAACTCAACATGCCTATCGGTTCTGTGACTTTGTCAGCAATTGCCATTCTTGAGTATCCTTGAGTACTCAATGGAAAGACCATTCTCTTTGATGCCCATTTCTTCATGTATGACCCTGACAGCAAGGATTTCAAAGGGATCTCACTCCTTCGTTACTTTAACCACAACAACCAGAAGTTTGGAGAGACAGAAAAGTATTTTGTTATCGCTGAGGTGAGTAATTTAACTTTGTGTTCATTATCTCCAACTGAAGATCATCTTCTAGGTTGTGTTGATGGATGACAAGTGCCCCATCAAGTACCTTACAGATAGCAAAGAAGAGGACTACTTTATGGTTGGAGATATTATACAGGTGCATTGCTCTTTTGCTATATCTTCTTAATTATCAAACTCAACTATCTCAACAGCTCATTCCTGCTGATCGCAATCCCGAATACAAAGAAGACACCAAACACACTCCCTTCATTGAGTTTGGCACCGTTGCTGATGGCATTGATGACAAGTGGAAGGACACACGTTCATACAACCTTCAAGTCAATCCTCACGTTTATATCCAGCTCCTTCAGCCATCCAAACTGAAACAATCCACTTCCAATTCTCAGAATCAGCCCACTACATATACTCCCCACACAAAGGACTCAAAGCAGGAGAGGGTGTATGGCCATATGCCACTCATCTGCTCAATACCCAACTCACCTTGATGGCCATCTCCTCCCACTGTCAAAGTGGGTAACTACCTTTCCCTTGGAGGCTATCTGCAGAGTGTAAACAGGAATGATGAAAAGAAGGTCACTGGTTTTAATGTTGAGCTGGAGCGTGTCCCCTACATGGGCATGGGCAGGACTACGCAGATGGGAACCCCTCCAGTGTTCACAAAGAGGGTAGCCAGAGAGAATGGCATGTTTCCTCCCATATATTCCTCTCTTGCATATATTTCAGGTTTAACGCCACCCAGCAAGCGTATGAGGTTCAGCTATGCTGACACTCCCACTCCAGCTCCAAGAAAGTCCACAACCAACCAATCCTCTTTACCCCACCAATCTTCATCTTCATCCTCTCTTTCACAGTAGTTTCGCTACTTCACTATTTTTATCAGAATTTTATTCACCCTTTTTACTACATAGAATGCTACTTAATGTCTTGCAAGTTGCTGTTCACTTTGTAAATATGACCAGTTTTGCCATCTAAACATTTGAGAGACGTCACTTCGAAGCCCATGTGCGTAGCATGGGTCACTGCTAGTTCCACTGAAAGAGAAGTTCTGAGAGAGAAAGCATTGTTAAGGACAAGTGGAAATAAGACTGGGGAGTCAAGAAGCCTGCTCAGCTCATTTTATGTCTCATTATTTGAAGTTTCAAAAACATCTCTATACTTGAGAAAACTTGAAAGAAATACATAAACATGGCTTGAAAAAAATAAAAGTCATACAAGTATAGGTTCACCAGCCTGCCTGTAGAATATCCAAATCCAATGCATACGTATGTCTGCGGCCTGGAAAGAGATGTCATATCTACGCGTCCACAGCTTGAGAAATAGTTGTCATGTATACACATTTATGGCTTGGAAAGATGCACTGGGTGTATGCGTCCATGATCCAAAAACGTAATGTCATATGTACATGTTCACGGCTTGAGAGGACGCGTCATGCATACACATTCATGGCTTGAGAGGACATGTCATGTGTACGCATTCACAGCATGTCACATGTCACATAAACGCGTTCACAGCTTGAAAGGATGTGCCACATAAACGTGTCAGCTGCTTGGGATATGTACCCACCCATGTCAGTCTTTCATTAGTACTATTATAGTGCCTAGTACTGCACCATAACTCGACAGTGGAAAGCCACTGAACACAGCCACATCAGCAATCGAGCTGTACCAATCTACTGGTCCCTCTCAAAGACAAGAATGCCAATAGTTGATGTAGGTGCTTGCACCTTCAGAGGCCTCCGCAAATAGCAAGCAGAGCCTCATCTGATACCCCTCTCTCAAACATCCATTCATCATTTCATTTATGTTTCCGATTTATTTGTTTCAGCATTTTCCAAGGATTGGTTGCAGCGGAGGCTCGTCATACACCAGTATGATCTGTCGTATATATATATGATTTATTCATCATTTATTCTTTAGTTCAAGTTTGACCCCAACCATCTACACATTCTTTCTTTTGCCCACCCATCCCACCCTCTTTTAATAACACATATTACTACTACCAACATTTATATGTATGTACAGCCCACATGCTCACTCACAATCTCTATATTTCGATGGGGGCAGTTGCCCTCGGTTTGACCTATTACATATGAAGCGAAGCTTGAGAGTAAGGTGGAGCGTGGAACTGCTGGGCAGTCGCAAATATCTTGATATTGCAGGAAGGGTAAAGCCGAAATAGAAGCAGAATGGATAAGTGCAGAGATAAAGCAGTGGCATTGCAGACTAGGGTTTAAAAATATCAGGACTGGGGTACATGCAGATGTAGCTACCATATATATACTGTAATTATGAGTCAATATGAGTCAGAATGAGTCAGAGTAAGTAAATGAGTCAGTAAGACTCAAGTACATGTGTTGTACATGTATCACAAGGTAGATAAATCAATATGAGTCACAATGAAGATAGGAGAAAGCATGGAAAAAATGAGAGATAGGGGTACCTGTGAATATGACTCATGACAGTATGTAGGTCCAGAATTGGTGGTCTTATTGCAATTTTTTGATAATCTATGGACTGGTACAGATGCCTTGAAATAATTCTTGCCCAGACTTGGACATATATCTTCAACAATTATGATGTATGGATGCTGAGAACACTAGCAGGCCTCAGTATGTTTGTGTACTAACTGGATACAGTATTAATTGCGTGATATAGGTGCTACTTCTATTGTGAGTAGTCTTGTCATCCTGTGGACTAATACTCCATTGATCTAAGTCATTTTTTGTGTAGTTTATTGGAGATAGCATTGACCTGCACAGATGTACAGGCTTTACAGAACTATCTTGTAGGCTAAATGCTTTCATTACAAGCATCTTTGGCAGCTGACCATCTGTCTTTGAATAGGTAGCAAACTTTGGAAATTTGACCTCACTCAACCAATTCTCTATGTAAGAGATTGTGGCTTTCAAGGCTGTAAATTTCACTGACACTTTGTAGTGGTGATGTAGCTGGTCAGGCAATGACATCTATCAGCATGTTTGTGTCCACTGCTTTTTTATGACTCAGGTGTGGCCGAGTAAGCAATAGCTGTAACTTGGGGGAAAGAGGCCAGGCTATTCTGGCAAGACTGATTACTGTCTTTATAACTTACACTAACTTTCAGTTGTACTCTCTGAATACAGTATATTTTTGACCAAAATATCTGTAACACATAACTGGGCCCAAAAATATCTAATTGTTGGGTAGTGAAATGTAAATGCTGCCAAAATGGGCCCACAACAAAAATACATCTATAGTAAACCCCACTGCACTCACATACCTCTAGGGAACAGTACGGGGTTCCCATGGGTAAAATTTTCTGACCCATCCCTGTACCTGTCAAAACCCCTACCCATGAAGACGGGTCAAGGATTTGGGTGGAGCAGACAGGTCAGAGGGATAACCTGTGGGATTTGAGTATCCTATGAGCCAACAACATACCAGTTGTCAATCATTGGGTAAGAAATATTTTGTAAAGAATGTCAAAAACCTTACTCATGCATTTCAAGCCTCAACAAGATTGATACAAGGCCTAGCGACAACGTCATTGACCTCTTTGCTGGGTGGCAGGTTTTCAGCAGGTCCAGAGATGCTGACCCCTGTCAAGAACAGGTTCAGATAGGACTGGATGCCTCTCAGGCCACCACACAGGAGCCAAAGACGAAGTAACAGCTAATAGAATAAATAAGAGTGAGTAGCCACAGATGGGCCAAAGTCTCACATAGTACTGAGACAAGGCTGAGCAGTATGGATCATAGGGAGCACAAGTGGACAGACTAGAGACCTATCTACAAAGCCCTGAAGTATATATGATCAAAGGAATGAAGAGACAAAGCCTAGATCAATAGGTACTGATGGAAAGAAAGAACTATGGAGAAATAAAGGAGAAACAAGGTAGAACTATGGGGAAACAAGGAAGAACTATGGAGAAAGGAAGAACCATGGAGAAACACCTGGAAGAATTATAGAAGTGACAGGAACAAAGGAAGTGAAGCAAAGAAGAAGGAAAACACAGAGAAACAAGATCTAGATAAGCCAAAGTACTGGAAAGAAGACTAGGAGTAAAAGGAATGATGGAAAACAGGGTTTGGAGATGAAGGCATGAAGAGATTCATGACACATACCTCCCCTTTACCCCCATAACCTTGTATCTTCACATCCAGAGCACCTATCATTGTGAGGCTTCCCTTGCTATTATTCTGGAGCTAAATGAGGCCAGAATGAGCCTACAAAAAAATATATCTATTATAAACTCCCTACACTCACATATCCTTCCCCTCACCCCCCCCCCCCCCCCCCACAAACTTGTATCTTCACATCCAGAGCACCTATCATTGTGGGGTTTCCCTATTATTCTGCGGTTAAATGAGGCCAGTATGAGCCCACAACAGAAATATATCTGTTATAAACTCCCCTGGACTCACATACCTCTCCCTCACCCCCACAAACTTGTATCTTCACATCTAGAGCACCTATGATTGTGGGCCTCTCTCCCTATTATCCTGGAGTTCAATGAGGCCAGAATGAACCCACAATAAAAATAAACCTGTTATAAACTCCCTACACTCAGATACTCTCCCCCACCCCCCCTCCACAAACTCATATCTTCACATCCAGAGCACCTATCATTGTAGGGTTTCTCTCCCCATTATTCTGGAGCTAATTATCTTGTTGATGCGTTTGTTGGAAATTTCATGCGAGATTGAGTAGGAGGATCACAATCGGCTTTGGCCTCAACAATATACAGTATCCTTTCTCTGGTTTAGGGAGGATTTTACACAGCAGATCCTTTAACCCTTCCCCACTCCATCCATATTCGTCTTTCGCAATACTACTATAGTCTTGGTCGAGTTACCAACCACCACCACCCATTTACTCCAATTTATAATCCACTCAATCATCCAACCTCCATCTAACGATTAACGCTTAACACATCCTACACTCTCGTATCGACTTGAAGAAAGACATCAGTCTCTGATCTTACGCTTGGTCTCAGTGGCAGCGAGGCATACAAATGTACAGTTGGCAAGATCACTCGTCATAAGGGAACCTCTATTGCAAAGGAGATAGAGTGCGATTGGAGTAATGAGTGGAGGATAGCAAAGGGAGGAGAAAGTTAGGGCAGGTCAGAGCAACGACACAAGCTTAAAGTGGACTGGGATGTCCATGCTGTACTAAAGTGGAAATAATTATTTCTCACTGAAAACACCATTTCCAAAACTCAAAAAGGTCTCTTCCAAACGCAAAAGCATGACATGTGACACCCGAATTCACAATCAAATTCCGAATTCACAAAGGCAAGTATCGAACTCAGAGAGTTGAAGACCGAATTCCTGAAGGTGAGCATCGAATTGAGAGGATTAATGACCGAATTCACGAAGTAAGTACTGAATCAAAAGAGTTGACTCCCGGTTACTGATTATGATTTTGCCAAATGGTCAGGCAGACCTAGAACTCAAATCAGCATCTCAGATTGTATCAAATTTCACCAGATTTTTGACCAATACTGAAGCTTTGCTAAGCCCCAGTAAGTAGCAGAAAAAACTATTTAATTATGAATTCAAGTGTTATGAACTTCAGCGCACTTGAGAGCAGCATTTCATGTTTTGAATACAACCTCGAAGCATTCCTGCTGAAGTTTCAAAACCGTAATGCTAGTAGTCAATTCCATTAGATGTAAAGGGTAACTCTCAAATTTTATTGTTACAAAGGTGTACATATAAGCAACAAAGTACAGTGGTGCTCTTTCAAGGAAAGAGGAACAGCATGAACCCACGCTGCTCTCAAGTGCGCTGAAGTTCATAACACTTGAATTCATAATTAAATAGTTTTCCTGCTAACTATTGGGGGTTAGCAAAACTTCAGTATCGGTCAAAAAAAATCCGGTGAAATTGGATACAATCTAAGATGCTGATTTGAGTCCTAGGTCTGCAAGTATTCGGACCATTTGCAAGTCTTCGGGGCACTTTTAAGTCTTCGGGGCACTTGCAAGTATTCGGACCATTGCCTGACCATTTGGCAAAATCATAAATCAGTAGTTGGGAGTCAGCTCTTTTGAATCAGTACTTACTTCATGAATTTGGTCATTGATCCTCTCAATCTGATGCTCACCTTCAAGAATTCGGTCTTCAACTCTCTGAGTTCAATACTTGCCTGTGTGAATTCGGAATTTGATTGTGAATTAATTATTTCCACTTTAGTACAGCATGGTATGCTGTGCTATCGTGGAAAGTATTATTCCGACCTAAAACATCATTTCCGAACGCAAAAGCGTGACATGTGACACCCGAATTGACATATAAATCCCGAATTCAAGAAGGCGAGTATCGAATTCCTAGAATTCAGATCCGAGCTCTTGAAGGCGAGTGCCGAATTCAGAGGAACAATGACCGAATTTATGAAGTGAGTACTGAATAAAGAGAATTGACTCCCGACCACTGATTTACGCTTTTGCCGAATGATCGGGGAATGGTCCGAATACTTGCAAGTAGCCCGAATACTTCGAATACTTGCAGAAGTTGGACCGAAATCAGCATCTCAGATTATATTGAATTTCACTAGAGTTATTTGGACCGACATTGAAGCTTTGCTAAGCCTCCTGTAAGTAGTTAGCAGGAATAACTGATTAAATAATTATGAATCGAGACGTTATGTATTTCCATGCACTTGAGAGCGTCATTCCTCTTTCTTTGGGAGAACGCAGATTTTAATTGGTTTTGCCCAGAACTCCTATCATTTGCTACCATGTCCCACAATACCTATGTCCCGCGCTCCTGAGGCAAGTAGGTGTAGTTGTATGGACACTTATTTAAAGCAAGCTTGTTGTACCACAACCATACTAATTATGCATATAAAGCTTTATTTTTGCTTGGAAATTAATTGTACATTTGTTTGAGGGGGAAATGCACTTAGCAAATAGTCATATCTTGGAAAAATATTTAGTGCAATCTGATACTCCGATATGCCAGTTTGTGTTGTCAGCGGTCAACCTGTACTGTCTCCGTTCAGTTCTGCACTCAGCACTCTTGATTCGGTACACCCTTCCTTCAATTCGGTACTCCTTGTCTCAATTCGGTACATCCTTCCTTCACTTCGGTACACCCTTCCTTCAATTAGGTATTCCATCCTCAAACTTGGGTATTTGCTCGTGTGAATTCGGGACTCGACACTCTGAATTCGATAGTTGCCTTCTTGAATTCGGGAGTTAGATGTCAATTCGGGTTGAATTCGGGTGTCACATGTCACGCTTTTGCGTTCGGAAATGGCGTTTTAAGTCGGAAATAATACTTTCCACGATAGCACAGCATATACACGCGACACGCTAGGGTTTCGACATTGAAAGATGGCGCATCTTCCCGGTATTACACTTGTTATTTAGTCGATGATGACAGCTCGTTATCGTTGAAGATGCGAACGGGTTCCGGGAGAGGAGAGAATGATGATGAACTGCCCAGCTTCCGTTTACTTTTATTTTCGATCTCCCTTCGATACATGTAGTCAATTCCCCCTTCTACTACTATCCCAGAAATCAAGGAACTAGGAACCGGAGTTACCTGCCTCATGGCATCATGTCCCCAGTTTTCGCAATATGTGCAGAAAGGTACATCGGACTAGTACATTGTCTGAAAGAGTCAAGCATGATACATGGGCGGTGGTTCAGTTCGACGTCATTGCCAACATCTCCAACCTCTCGATGTTCCATCATTCGACGCATATCCTCCTGAACCTCTGAACGAAAGGCATCTCAAGCAAGGTCCGAGAGACGCACATGCATTTGAAACCCATTTTGGGCTTAATGCCAAGTCCGGCATTTCAGCGACCATCATCCATCATCTGAGTCTTTTCTCAGTTCAACTTCAGCTTACGCAGAGTATATACAACAAGAATGTAAATGGATTGGAATTTAAGCGATAGGCCAAAAAAGTTTTAGTCCTTGGTTGACCCAAGGTACTTATTTACGTGGCCTAAATATTATTGGGGTTGGGATGGGTCTACTTACACTATTTTACTGTGGCAGAGATCCAACTTACACTACATTAAAATCCTGGATTAAGAAAGTGGCCGCGGAGGCGTACAAGTTGCACGTACATTTTTTGGTCATTCCTCCCTCGCTTTCGACAGTGGAATGTTTTTGAGATGGGTCTACTTACACTAAAATCTTAAATTAAGGGAGCGGCCGCCCAGGCATACAACTTACACTAACACTACGCACGTTTACGGCTTCTACCCATGCCAGTCGTTCTAGCTTAGATGAGAAACTAAAATCCACTAAACGTTCATCCTTTCATGTGATCTCGCGAACTGCGTTTCCAATGTGATAACAGGCCCGATCTCAGCAGAATAAAAAGCATTTGACAAAACTTCGCAAGGCAAAGGTGATTCCCTCCTCATCCACAGTTCCGTCGACATGGTCTTCATCAACGCCTTTGTCCTTGCAGGTGTTTTGGCATCGGCCTTCGCTGCTCCTGTCGCTGAACACCAGGTTGAAAGTCGCGCTCTACCTTCAGTCATCGCTACCTCAACAGCCAGAGCTTATCTTTCTGAACGTATGTCTTTCTTTCGCTTGCGAGTCAACGAAGGGCACTCATACAGGTCTACCTACAGTCACAGTAGCAACTGAATCCAATTCCCCTGCTTAGTACGCTTGGATGCATTCAGTGCTTCGAAGGAAAGGACGCTAACTTATTTGGTTCTGAATAGCGATCGCAGTCTGTTCAAGACTTGGGATATCAGTGAGTTTAACCAAATTGAGCTTTCGGTGGCGGGTTAATCACTTAATATTCACCAGTTTCTGGTACTTGTGACACTCGAGAGACTGTTCTCAAGAGGGATGGTACTAGGTCAATGACATCTTCAATTCTTCAATCAGCATCTTTGATTCTCAAACCGTTCATCCTGTAGTGTTGTAACGGACCGTGCCTGCAAAGCTACTTCTGGCGAATGGACGTCTCCGTACGACGGGGCGACGACCACTAATCCAAGCACATTTGACATTGTTCGTTTCCGAATCGGTGGATGAACGGGGCTGACGATTATCATGTTTTACGTCCACAGGATCATATTGTACCATTGAAAGAGGTTAGTACGAAATATAAGAGTCCTCCAGGATGAAAGTCGAATTCGAATGATATTATAGGCTTGGATCTCTGGTGCTAGGAGCTGGACTAATGCCCAGAGGGAGGCATTTGCTAACGATCTTGTGAGTATTCTAGTTGTTCTGACGTCCGAAAAAAGGGCTTACAAAGTGATCTTCAGACCAGACCTCAGTTGGTTGCTGTCTCTGCGAGCTCCAACAGATCAAAGGGTGGGTCGTATTTTCAATCCAATCTGTCCTTTCATCTCACCTCTTCTTTCTTGTCGTACAGGTGACAGAGGTACTGAATCATCACTCTGAAAGCCTGAATTGGAGATCTCAAAGAATTTCTAGATCCTGCATCCTGGGTTCCTACATCCACTAGCTTTGTTTGCACGTATATTAAAGCGTGGATTCAAGTGAAGCACTTCTACGATCTCTCCGTGGATACTGACGAGAAATCCGCACTCTCGAGTTTCCTTGCGAGCTGCTGATCGAAGGATCAAGAAACGTAGGAAACTGTAAAGTGGGAGTACGTCCAATAGTATATAACAGTAGTAAGATTGAGGGCAACAAGGTTGATACCAAAGTAGAATGCACCGAAAGGGCCCGAACAATTCGTCGACTACACTCCAGTAATCTCGAAAGCGGATCGATGCTTTGCTTCATACGTTCATCCTTTATCATCCTACAATTTCAAAAGCAGACGTTGAATAAGTGCGCCAATATGGCATTAGAGACGATTGCAAACCCACCTAGAATCTATGCTAGCATCTTCAGTCCCGACACCCACGACAGCCTGCAGAGTCTTGCCTCTATATAACCTACGAAAAACTTCGGACCGTCAAGTTAGTTCAGAAAGAACAGACTACAGCTTCTCACGTAGTGATTAACACAATGCGGACAAAATTCGTCACTCCCTTCGTAATTCTCCGTGTCCTTTCTGAAAGCCTTCTTGCATTTCTTGCAGGCAAGCACCATCTCATTCGTTTTTGGTCAGATGGTGAGACTGAGATTCGATATAACTGACCACATATTAGCAGACTGGTGGAGTGAACAGATCTTCCAAATTTTAAAGGCAAATTACTACTTGATCAGAAAGACGGCAGCACTTGCACTCTTGCATATCACCTGGTATATTAGCTGTTCGGGACAAGAAGATGGTTGATGCTGGTTGCGGTATAGGTAAATCTGCGGGGACCGGGTACCATCCTAACTTATCATATATGTCATTCTGCGGTGATACGCCTGCCCAAAAATTCGACTAGAACTAGTTGAAAGTGCGTACATATATTAAGTATATGGATATATTATGTCTGTTTACTAGGGAATAAGGACTGAAGCGAGCCCAAAATATCAGTCAAAGTGATTCTAGAGGCAACGGTTGTGAAAGCGATATGAAATAAGAATAAGTAGCCTCGAGAGGATCGTACCTATGTCCCTCAAGCTACTAGGTTCAATGCTCAAGTACTAGACTGCGCGTATACGTTTATACGTACATACCCAAGGCACTGGTTCACGAAGTAGCCACCTCGCGAGCAGTATAAGTACGCGTTACCCCTATTCACAATCCATGGGATTACCAATGTGACATAGACTCAAGAAGATAAGATAAGAGACTAAAGGAGATGAATGATATCAAGAAGAAACCCCGGACGGGTGCTTTCACGAAGTACCCCGGAGACGTTCCGATAGTTTGCGAAGCTGACTAGATCTACTCGAGCTAAAGCTAAGATTGTCGTGATGTTGCCAAATACTCAAGATCTACCTCACCCCTCCTAAAGACACTAAAGAAGATAGTTCTGACGGATCTAGACACTTACTAAGGTCCTTTTGAGGATTCTAGTAAAGATGGGAATATTGGAATCTACGAAAGACCGCTCGCGAGCATCGGAAGAGGTTCGCATGTGATACCCAAAGAGGTTACCGGTATGATTACCGCTCTAGACCTCCATTACCAAGAAGCTAGCATGTGCTACATATACCCTGGCCCTCTCATGAGGACTCTGTACATATTCTGATTGGACACTTTGTGTAAATATTGCTCGCATATCTCTCTCCTTAGTTACTCTCATTCAATCTCTTGTGTTTTACTATATAATATTGCGGACTTTAAATAATATTAGCTACTGTACAGTTCTAGGACCTCTAGAGTATAAAAGGACAAAGTACTCATAGCTAGAAAAACAGATTAGTACTCGCGTGTATTGCTGCGGATTCTGGATAACTCTTGAGAGAAGATTAGGTCTCTCGCTTGCCCAGGCCAGCTTTATATCAATAGGAATTTCTACCAAAACCCAAAACTTTAAAGACTCGAACACTAGTTCACCCTAAGACAAAGATTGTTGTGATTGCATTGGCAGATTGGCCCCTATATTGTGTTTATTGGACCTAGGCATGTTGGCCTCATTGTGTTATTGAAGATCTAGGCAATTGGCCTCTTATTGTGATATCTCGAAGTCAAGAAGACTGTCTATTGTGACCCTTGTTATTGTTGAACCCCCTATTGTCCCTCAATCGGTTCTAGAGCCGTTTACCTCTAAGCTATACAAGTTATACGAGTGTTCTGCCACTTTGGATCACCTCGCACTTGATAGGATTGGTGTTTGTGTGTTTTTGGTGTTGTTAGCTTCGACTCTCGAAGCTTTTAGCATTATCCGCTAGCCAGCCTATTAGCGGTATACCTAAATCTGCGGGGACCTGGCTCTAGTTTGCAGGTACATCTAAATTTATCATATACGACTTCCTGTACTGTAGAAACTATATAAATGAACTCAGAATTGTCTTGAAGCTGGTATATTCAAGATAAGCACAGCCACAATTTCGCTTTTTTTCATGTTTGTTTGCTATACTCATACAGATTCTTTCTATGAAAGGATCTCAAGTCCCAACAGGACACTTATTCACCCTTACGAGCATAGCTCCTTGCAAAAGTGGCTGGCTTCGGCAATTTCCGGTATGGTTTTCACACATCTCTAGTGCTTTGAGAGGCTTGCTCTACACATTTTTCATTGTTGGGCAATCAGTAGTATCAGCACTCATGTCTGAGCATGTATATATAAGATAATTGAATTTAACATTTGTAGGAGTCCCCGCAGGAATACATAAGCAAACGCCTCAAGTAAACAGCAATTGACTGGCCGACAGTTTCTTATGGCGGGTAGTGACCCTGTAGTAGAAATAACACCCAGTTAATGGCAATCTGGATAGGACTGGCGCCACCAGATTTGCTGATTGCTATGCTTGAACTGAACTTGAGCAACAATGATTGAAGTGAGAGGACACACAAAGTAAATGGGAACTGCGTATTGGGAACAGTATCTAGGGGTAGAACATCATGCATTTGTAGAACCAAACTAGAGAAATCATAAGAAAACATACAATTGAAAGTCAGTAAGACTAGTCAGTGATATTCATGATGGGTACTAGCTCAGGATATATTTATTATGCAAAGAACAAATTAGAACTGTGTTTTTGAAGAAGATTTAAGTAGTAGTGATAAGTATTAGGGTATTCACAGGTCCCCGCAGATTTCTGATACCAGATTTCCAACTCAGGGTCTGGAAGGAGTCTTGGTTCATCCATATGAGGAATAGCGAAGTGATTAAACGAAGATAAAGGTAAAGTGGATTAACGAAAGTGGTGGTAAGAGGTAAAGAGTAGAATTGCAATAAGCGGAGGTAAGAATACACGGAGGTAAGTATGAACCAAGTAAATCTAAGCGGACTCTGGTGCCTGGGATTTCCGTATATAGGCAATAGATAAGGAGTTTCATGTCTACGCGAACTTTCATCTCTGTTTTTCCAGGCTATTACTTAGGGTTGGTCTGTCCATCTCTTGGTTGGGGTCTTAAAAAGAAATTGGTACCATATTTTTTGATGGTGTTTCACAGTCCTCTACCATTCTCAGTGCCTCATAACTGCTTCAATATTGCTTCAGTGGCTTTTGGAACCAGTATAAGAGCTGTAGCATACCATTTTGCTGTACAGAGTGTGTTGTACAGCAATAAAATTCAATAGGAAGGCGTTCCCACGAGTTTTGGCTTGCATGACTAGGTCATGCAGTGGATAAGATACATAGGAATTTTCTACAAGTCTACAAGTTATCGCAATGTATTTCATAATGAACTAGCCTAGTCTCCAATCTGGTAGGTGGATTGCTCTAGTTCCCTCAACACATAGTCCCTATATTTTGTCATTATTGAAGCTTTGTGATCACTCATAAAAAGAGATCTTAGTTCATAAGGGCAGCCTGTCCCAGCTGAGATCACCCTAGGAGAGCAGGTCATCCCATCCAAATGAACCCTAGGAGCAGGCCATCCCTAACACATTAGCTCTAAGAACACAATTGAGATTGTGAAAGACATGACTTTCTATTTTAATTTGAGCAAACTCTATGCAAACTCTATGCAATCACTATGTGTAAGTCTGCAGGTTTCCCGGTATGCTTTCCATTTCTAGGGAAAATATTTGCAGAATTGCAGGAGATGTTGTTACAGATGGTGACTTCAGAGTACAAACACATCAATATGGAAATTCAATCAGCTTCAATCAGCCTGAGTCCAGAAACATTACTGAGGTTTGATTTTTTTGATAATATTTGTATAGTACTTATTGTTGACTATTATCCAATCTGTAGAATGAAGATCACAGAAATGGGCAGCCCAAGTTCAAGTCCTTCTCATTACACCTGAGGTCCATGAGCATTGTTGACGGCTCATATTTGTCTATTTTTGTTGGGACTACACTCCAGACGACAGCCAGATGACAAAGAAATGGAATTGAACTTTGATGGAGATGAAGAACTGAAAGAAGAATAAGTGGGTTACAGTACTGAATATGAAAAGGGTGTGGGCCAGCGCCGAGGCGTGGCGAGTACGAGGCCACAGGATTTACCATAGACTAGTCATTAATTTTGTTCTCATGTACAAATATATAGATACTACAGCTTTTTTATTTGCAAGGAGAGAAGCAGAGAGGAGAGGCTGGTGACAATGAGAAGCTTACACGTTGATTGAGTCGGAGGTGGGCAAGAATGCAGTATAGTGCAGCGTCGACCTGACCGAGAAAGACAGGGAGAATGATTATTGTAACGATGGTGATTTAGATGAATTAGCGAGGGTCGCGGCAAAAACATGCAATACCAGTATGTAGCGGTCAGGGGGAAGGGAAAAACTGGAGAGAAAGTAACAGGAAAAAACAGGAACAATTCGTATAGCCACAAGCGGAAAATGGGTGTAAAGAACTCAGCCTCATTCTTCGGCCTCGTAATACACCTTAGTGATAGATCCATAGGCTGTTGCGCACGGACATTTAAATAGATGTGGGCAAGACGTGTCTCAAATATTTCCCAGCACGTGAATATCCGTTTTTGGAAGTCTCCGACTTCTGAGTGCGTTCTGCCCTCCACCCACAGTCCTCCCACTTTCTCTATCTGCACAGGAATCATCAAAAATATTGGCCCAGCCAGCGTCCGTTTCCATCCCGGATGTTTCTCATGGACCAATCAAAATATTGATTTATTTCGAATACTTACTGAATTGTCTACCTACAGGACACCCCCTCCCTCTGCTCTCTCAACATCTCGACCGTCTTCTCACTTCTCCACCGTGTACTCACTTGACTCCAGTCCATAGACCAAGTCTACATTGACGTGTTGTTTGATGTCACACCGTAACAGGACCCAGGTACTGGTGTGCCAAGTCGACATTGGTGCAGGAGAATTAGACCATGTCCTTGAGGGCAACGGTAACTTCCTTGAGTATTGATCATCCTTAGTTTGAATGTACCGTTGAAGGGATGCGACAGCCTGAAGTGCCTCACAGTGTGTAGGTGCTGGCTCCAAAGGAGCGTCATCACTGTCATTGTCACCACCGTTGATCTCAAGATTTTCCAGTGCATCTTGAGCTTCCTTCACAGCTTCATACATACCCATTTCCAACTCTTCTTATGAGAATAAATGAATATAAGGACACTTGTTAAACAAGCGAGGCAACAAATACTATTGCGGCTCTAGAGGTATAGACAGTAAACTACTAAGTATTTATACTGTTGGCTACTGTGGCTATGCAAGTCCATAAATATAACACTGTGGAGAAAAGCAGATACTACAATGTAATGTCTGATATCAGTTCGGAGTCAATGATGTAAGAAACAATGTAAGTACGGAGTAGTACAGAAAGTAGGTGGTGCATATGTGGATACAAGTGGATCGTGTATACTAGAAGGTGGAGAGAAAGATAAGATCATTTTTTGTAAGTATAGTTCAATATAAAATTCCAACACTCCTCCTCAAACCTTTGCGAGTCCCATAGACAAAGGTGAGATCATGTCTTGTTGTTTAGAAGACCAAGATATAGCTCCACCATTAAGCATGAAGACGTAAACAGATATGGCGTGTTGATCTTCATTAGACATTCCATCTGCATCTGAATAACCAATAATGTCTGTCTGCTTCTTTCCATAAGTCAACCAATGATCCTTTGTCGATTTGAGATAAGTGAATACACATCGTAAAGCATTCCAGTGTGTGATGCCTGGATTATGAGCAAATTGGGCGAGTTGTGAAACTGGATAAGCGAGATCTGGGTGTGTAGCATGACATAGATATTGTAGAGTGCCTAAAGCTTCTCAATATGGCTTGTTGCGCATCTGGGCAATTTCTTCGACGGTAGTAGGACTTCGTGATGTCGATAAGCAAGTATGTGGATCGAATGGTATAGAGACAGGTTTGGTGTTGGTGAATCTGTAACATGCGATGATGGAGTTGATGTAGGATTGTTGTGACATTTGGAGTGTGTGTTCCTGCCTGTTCCTGCGTATTTCAATTCCTAGCATCCAATGTAATTCTCCTGCGTCTGTGACTTCTACCTTCTCTTTAATCTTCTTTTTCAACTTCTCCATATCTGCCATAGTGTCAGTAACCAATGTCATGTCGTCAACGTGAATGAATAGAATGATGAATGGATTAAGTTGGTAAAAGACAGCGTGATTGAAGTTAGAGCATGTGAGTCTGATGTCCTTCATGATTTTGCAGAATCATAGATACCAACGGTGTCTGGCTTGTTTGAGTCCATAGAGAGCTAATCGAAGACAGAGTACTTGACCAGGTTTGACACCTGCCATCTCGATGCCGGGAGGTGGTTTCATGAATATGTTTTCATTGGGATTGGTTTTGCCATAAAGGTATGCTGATTTGACGTCCATTTGGTGAACTTCCATGTTACGATATGCTGTGATGGATAGAATGATGCAACTGATGCAAATGTTTCGTCTGGGAAATAATCAACTTCTGGGATTTGGTTGTATCCACACACAACAAGTCGTGCTCGATGTTCCTTGACCTTTCCGTGTTCATCCATTTTCCAGTGAGAATGTTGGCATTTGATGGTGCGTAGACTGGAATGAATGTTCCTCGTTCCTTATGCCTCCTCATCTCCTCTTCCATAGCTTCCTTCCATTTGGGCCAATCTGGTTGTCGTTTCGCTTCTGCAACTGAAAGTGGGTCATAAGCTTCAAGTTCAGATGTAACCTGAGCGAGACTAGCAGTAAGCAAATTGGCAAATTCTACTCCTCCTGTCTTCTTCGTCATAGATCTGGTGATAGGTTTTCTACCTGTGACGATTTTGGGTGGAATAATGATTTCGGGTGTGATGGGTTTGGTAATTTCGATAATGGGATCAATTGTATCTGACTCAGGGACCTTTTGTTCCAAATTGATGAAATCATTATCCTCCTCCTCACTGAGTTGGATCGGTTGATTCGTGAATTGAATGTTCCGTTCCACAGTGATGGATTTCTTCTTCAGCCAATAGATGTAGTAACACTGGGATTCCTTCTCTGGTCCTAACCAACATCCTTCAACTGCCTGATCTTCCAATTATTGGGTTTTGGAGTGCGTTTGACGTACACTATAGAGCTGAATGGATGAAGATCTGAGATGTCTGGGATAGTTCCAAATTGTTTTTCGTGGGGAGTCTTCATGTCGATAGCTTTGTGTGGTGTACAGTTCTAGATGTAAGTTGCGTAGAGCATTGCCATGCCCCATAACCATTTCGGTAAACCTGATGAGATGAGCATACCATGATTCCTCCTTCAATATGAATGTTGTACCCTGCATCATCCAATTTACCCAATGATACTAGCATGTTTGGCATGTCTGGACAATAGAGTGTGCCGCATAAGGGTAAGAAGTGAGGTTTCTCCTTTGTATCAACTGTTTCGATGTGTAGGGTGCCTTTCCCTTGGGATGTGAATGTATCGGAGTTAGCTGCTTGGATTCGACGAGTGGAATAGTCTGATAGTTTCGTAATTGATCTCGGAGTGGGGACATGTGGGATGAACATCCAGAATCGAATAGAATTGGTGGAGTATGTTCCAGTGCTATGAAAGCTGCTTCTTCAGCTATGTTGGAGCAATTGATAGTGGGGTGATCAATGGAATCTTCAATCTCCGGAATTTCAATGGCCATCCAACTTTCTTCTTCACTATTTTCTTCATTCCTTTCTCTAGCACTGCTTGCTGTATCCCTTCCTTTTCCATTCCTTTGTTGTCCATTTTCCCCATTCTTTCTGTCTTCTCTGTAATTCCTATCATCTTGATGTTCTCTGGCAATGTTAGCACACTGCATGCGCTTTGATGTACAGTTCTTGGAGAAATGACCAAGTCCTCCGTGGTTGTAACAGCTGGGTTCCTCCCTTGTTGAGTTGTTGCCTTGCCAATTTCCTCCTGCTCCACCTCGGCCTCTGCCACTGAAATTTCCTTGACCTCTGAATGATGATCCTCCTCAGCCTCCTCTGCTATTTCCTCTGCCTCTTCCTCCTCTTCCCCTAAATCTGCCATGCCCTCTGCCTCAGAAGTTGTCATTGGAGTAATTCGCAGATTCTTGGGATTTGTTGGAGCTAGAAGCGAAGTTCTTGCCCTGAGCTTCTGCGCGAATGGCTGCGATTAACATTTCTGGTGTCAACTTGCTAGGTTCTTCTCTGTAGACAGTGATGAGGGCTTTGATGGTGGCTTGATACATATCGGGAGTGGAAGAGATGATGGCTGATTTGAATTGAGAATCAGGGCTAGTTCGTCCATAATAGCAATGAGATTGTCGAGGTGTTTACCAACTTTAGCTGGGTTGGTACATGTGAGGGAGAAAGGTCGCTTTTCCAAACTGGCTTCAGTGAGGGGTCCTTTGCATCATAATCCTGCTTCAATGCATCCCACAACTCCTTCGATGTTGGCTTGTTCTTGTAATGCCTAAAAATGGTGTCTGGTAGTCTGCCAATAATGCCGTTCAACAGGTCTTTATCCTGCTGTTGTTGATCTGCCACTGTTGGGGGTTCTGTGGTTAGATATTTATCGTATCCAATAGATCCTGCTGCCCTCTGTACTCTTGTTACCCATGTACTCCAATTAGATCCATCCTTCTCGAATGGTTTGGTTGCCTTGGACATGTTGTCGTCTGAATCTGAATCTGAATCAATTGTATCATCTGGATCGGATGGATCTGGATCTGGATTGGATGGTGGAGAAGGTGAGCTGGGTGGATTAGGATGTGGTTCTGGATTTGGATTTGGATCTGGATCTTGTGATGGAGGATTCGGTGGAGGTGGTGTTTGATCTCTTTTTGGTGGCTGTTCTGGGGTTACTGGTATAGATGATGACGATGGCTGTGGATCTGATGATGTGGAGGGCTGTGGCGCAGCTTCTCGTGGCTGTCCTGGAGGTGGAAATATGAGTGGATTTCTTGGTGGTGGTGCTGTGCATTCTCGATGACCATTGATAAGTGGTTCTTGTCCTCTGTTTATGCATTGTCCCCAAGGATTTGGGTTTGCCTTTGGCGGTAGTGGATAGAGTTGTAGCAATTTGGACAGGGATGAGCTGTTTTGTTGCACTGATAAAATTCTTCTCTTTCTATGTCCCAAAAACAATCAATGTAGTCATCGAAGTCATATGTGTGTGCCTGATATGCACAATGGAGATCTGGTGCTGGTGGGACATACTCTTGTGGTCTGGGACTGCCTCTCCTAGACTGGTTTCTAGATCCTGACTGTGATCTGGTTGTCTGTTTGGGATTGTTGACCCTGGGTGCTGGCGATCCATGCCTTGAACTGTAGTGTTGCGAACTACTAGTCATACAACGTTGAGAGCTAGACAATGAGATATGATTAGGCTAGGGTGGGGCCCATAACCTATGAGAATAAATGAATATAAGGACACTTGTTAAACAAGCGAGGCGACAAATACTATTGTGGCGCTAGAGGTATAGACAGTAAACTACTAAGTATTTATACTGTTGGCTACTGTGGCTACGCAAGTCCGTAAATATAACACTGTGGAGAAAAAGCGGATACTATGATGTAATGTCTGATATCAGTTTGGAGTCAACAATGTAAGAAACGATGTAAGTACAGAGTAGTACAGAAAGTAGGTGGTGCATATGTGAATACAAGTGGATCGTGTATACTATAAGGTGGAGAGAAAGATAAGATCGTTCGTTTGTAAGTATAGTTCAATATAAAATTCCAACACTTCTGTCCCATCTTCATTGTCAATTTCATCTGTGCAGGCCTTGGTATTCTTTTGAAGGATGGAGAGGCCCTTTTTCAGGGCAGAGACGGGATTTTGGGAAAGTTTCTTAGGCATGGGTGACTGCCAGCACTGAGCAAGGCGAGCAGACCCCACCTCAGTGTTTTTAGCGTTTTTTTTAGCATACCCAAAGTGTGAATATGTGAATTTTTATTCAGACAGACCTGACTAACCCGTATACATATATGGAAGGTATGCAGTTTGGGTACCCCGAAATGCTATGCATTATGCATTAAGCGAGAGTTATGCATTAACCCAGCCAAACTGACCTGGGAATGCTAAAATTCTATGCATTAGGAGGGAGTATGCATTAAGGGGGGTATGCGTTAAGAGGGAGATTACTGTACCACCATATTCGGTACAGGTTGAGATGGGTCAGACCATCCCATACCAATGTCTTTGAGAGTCCAACACGGTACGGGTACAGCGCCCAGCCCTAGAAGAGAGGGGGGAAAAGGAAAGCAAGCGATGAATAAGAAGATGAGAGATCAAGAGACAGAGAATAACGAAAAATGAAAAATATCAAAAGAGAGAGGAAAGCGATACAAAAGGACAAGACAAAGAAAAAAAGAGAACGAAGTGAAAGAAACTTTAGTTACCGGTCGCAAAGATATTGAGATAACGTTGTTTGGTCATGTTAATAAATACAGGGAGGAAACCGGAAACAACAGCATGGGAAGAGACGGGATGAATATGCACCGCCACATGCGGAAACCGAGTGTAAAGAACTCAGCCTCATTTCATTCAGCCTTGTAATTGATTATACATGTATATAAATTATTTTGAAAGTCTCGCTCTCCTTCTCGCTCCCAGTCTAATTCCCAAGGTGCTTCCAGGCCCAATTCCAACATCAACTCTGAATCATCATCCACCCATTCACATCCTAATTATCCTCAATGGTACTCTAAGTCATAATCACAAATGAGTCTGACTTTGAAATATTTTCCTTTTTGTCTCATACCACCACCATGTTGTGACACCTCTCATCGTCAGCTCTATCTCATCGCCTCTTCCATTCCTCACTCAAACCTCCATCTACATCCCCTGCAATGATATGAATACAACACTCCCCTCCATCCCCTTCATTCCAACACCATCTATATTGTCTTGGCATGGACATAGTTTCTGTCTGGGACTGAGGGACTACAAATAGGACTATCTGAGTTTTACTCTCTCCTCAGTACTTCTCCTCCAACCATTCAAACTACTACAAATCTATGCTCACAGCCCCAATGAATGTCCTCCTACCTCCTAACCCCAGCACTCCCTCTCACAACTTTAAAGTCACATTTGTGGGTGAGACTGGTGTTGAATGACCAATACAGTGTCATCATTCCAACTTCTCCCAACTATGACTCCATGTCCACATGTTTGCCTTGTCCCCCTCCCCTAAACCTGGGATCCATCAAGTGCCAACCAAGATCCTCCATCTTTACTCTATGATACCGTCCCCCTTCCATGTTTCCTCATGCCAGCCCCAATATCCCTTTCCATTCACACCCCACTCCCTTATTCCCTCTCCTCAAATATGCTCTCTTCATCCACCATTGATGACCAGTACATCATTGGCTAACAAGAATTTGGAGACTTTCTATCTTCAGCAAGTCCCAGATGCACCATTGCCAAATCTGTGGTAAGGGGAGTTCACTGTTCATTCATCAGGATAATAACAGACATACTCGACAACTTTGCCGCAAATTTCGTGACCGAGTACGTATGATCTAGTGTCCAACGTGGCGCCAGATAGTAGGAGGGTGTCGGTGTGGCAGACTGCCAAATTCGCAACACGAAACAAGAGACATGAAGGCGCCCTGTTCTGATAAAGAGCAAGATACTGGACGTACCTCCAGCAGCAACGACTTTGAGTAGCACCTCCCCCTATCCTGATTTTGGAATGGGATAGTCATGGACAATTGTAAGGTTAATGTCACCAGGACGGCAGATAGCGGCGGTTTGAGTCTTTGGGAGAATAAAAGCCATTGAGAAACTAGTAGAGGGGATACGCAAGAGCCAAAAAGTAAGTAATGTGTATGGAATTTCTTTGATTTTTTTCTTTGGAGGACTGTTGACTTTTATATGCGAATTGCGCAGAGCCTCTTGATATTTATATAGTACGCGTACGGGAAATGTCTCGGAAATGTGGCAAATACTAGTGTGAGTATCAGGCCCCTACTAGTATGCTTATTAAGACCGTACTAGTATACGTATGAGGCCCCATTTTGCATGCCAACTGCAAACCGGATGGGACAAAGGCGGGAAATATAAAAATCAAATTGATGTGATTATTCCGTAGGACTAGCGTTGTACTAGAGGAGGAGGAATTTATTACACAGCATCGGTCTACGTGTTGAACGCCGAGGTACATGGTCCGTAGCGTTCCCGGACCGTAGGCCAGATAAGGGATGAGCTGACGGGTTCAACTACATCCGTCGAAGATCCAGTCCTACCTCCGACCACCTTTTACTTCTGCAGGTGTAACTACCAACTCTTGGCCACGTATACTACGGGTTATTACGGATTGAGTCTGCAATAGTCGAGGTGAACGTATAGTTTAGTTTTTTCGAAAAAAAAATAAAGAAATATAATATTGTTGCCGCTGGAATACGGCCTGTAGCATAGCCCTTATATCTATACGCGACGTCGATAATCCACCGGAAATCTTAGGGTTAAGTGCCCGAAAAGAAAACTGAGACGAAGTTGGAGAATGCCAGTTCCACTACCCTTTGGTTGGTAGACATCGGAAGATAGAGATAGATAGATACACGGCGTGGTCCCATTGAGGAACTACCGGTTTACAGGTCATAAGCGGTACACGAGGGATCCAAAGTTAATACTTAACTCGTTGCCCCAATTCTACCTGCTACGGGGCGGGACTCAGGAAGATTCCCCCTTATGCGTGTCTCACAAGGACCAACCGAGCCAATCTTCCTTCGACGCGGCGAGAGGGTTCTGCTATGGGAAGGTGGCATCTGAGTATAGAGAAGGTGTGGCGTTAGAAAACCCTATCCTTGCCTTGTCAGATTTCTGAATATCAGATTCAGACAGTGCTTGTAACGTCTGTGAACAGTGCGAAGCTATTCATAGTTCCTGACTCCATATTATACAGTAAGTCAGTAGTACTTGTACTGCCTTATGTGCATATTGATGAGTTGGTAGGTCAGGAAGATATACAAGGTATTTGGGGGCAAGTAAAACCATGTTGTTCTGATTGGGAGTAGATCCAGTCACCCAATTCTGTGAACAAGGGGATCGATAGGGATTTGGGGCTGACACGCTGTAAAAACAGCAAGGCCACCTTGTCTCCTTCTGACATGATTTTACACCTGTGGGCCAGGTGGCTATCAATCTGACCTTTGTATAGTGTCCATCCAATCTTCGGAGGAAGGTGGTTTGCTCCAATATGAGACTTGATGGCAGATCCAAGCTTCTTTTTGTAGTGTCAAAAGAAGTAATTCAGAATTGAATAGCAATTCAATTTGTCAAGGTAATAACCCATGTAAGGGTGTAATTTCTTGAAGGGACAAGTTGGGTAGGATAGGTCTGTAGCCATGACTATTCATATTCCATGAAAGTACAAGAAAAAGTACATGGTATGAAGATGGGAGCAAGTTGTACATAGTATGTGAAGCAAATTCGGCATACAAAGTAGTTGACTCGTGATTCCTATCATCGTCTAATCCTACTGCGAAGACCTATACCGACCATGGACCCACAATGGTACAGAACGAGCTGTATTCAACCTGGATGTGATTCCAATTACCTCTGTCAGATAGAGGAAGGCACAGAGTAGGTGCAATCAGGAGGGCAAGGCCCAAGTGGGACAGTTTGGGGCCTCAAGATAGTAGGCTGAGCTCTAGCTGTAGAGCCTTGGGTTTCACATGCCCTTCCTCATTCTTTTGCTCATTAACAGGTTGGTGAGTAAGGGAAGCAGGAGAACAGGATTGTGAAGCCAAGGGAGCTAGTACATGGGAGCTGCCACTGCACAGCCATGTTGTCAAAGCATAAGAGTGCCATGAGTGCATCGACCCCATGGGGACGATGACTGAGTGCATTCACCTTTGCGTCTTAGAGGCGAGAGATAGCACTCCCAATCCCGGCAGCGTGAGGGATACTCTTCGCCATGACGAGACACGATAGAACGAGTTTGAACCCCTTCCCAGTCTATCGAGGACCTAAGAACAAGAACAAATTCTCTCAGCTCGGTCTGACGGTACCATCAGACGAAAGGGGTTCTCTGCGCGAGTCGTTTGAGAAGGGAAACGACCAGAGGAAGATGCGAGACATTGCAGAACAAGTTTGAACCCCTTCAAGTCTATGAGAGACTGAGAATGAGAACAGACCCCTTCGGACCAGTGTGACTGAATACTGGCACCATCATAAAGAGTAGGTCTCTGCGCAAGTCGGTCTAAAAGGAAGACGACCAACTAGACTGCTGAGCGACGAGGGAAGATATGTGTGTCACCATGACAGTCACAAGTTGCACATCAAGCTCGCCATTGTCAAAGACGCACAGAGAGTAAACGGTGATAACCCCATCTGCAACTCGACAAGGGTACTGCAGCACTCGCTGGATACCTATATACGTACAGTGGCTGCGAAAAATCATGTCCCTACCAAATTTGGAAGGTGGCAGTGCGACTCGTCATCCCAAAGTTCTCCTCATCGTACCAAAAGCCGGAATGCAAGCAGAGCATGTTATAGACAAGATTATCTCTTCAAAATTTGTATGTAGCTAGGATACATTATATACAATATTAGTGTGCAAAAAAACCAGAGGCAAACAGTACAAATGCTAGCAAGAAAGAGAGATCCTTCAATATTTGATAGAGAAGCCATTATTCTCTCTGAGTTGCACAAGACGACGAGGAAAAGACTTGTAGACATGGATGACATATGGCTGAAAGTCCTGAGAATACCAAACATCCCAAATTTTGGCCCACAGCTGATCAGAAGTCTCTGGACGAGGTACTGTTTTCCGGACTCGGTCATCCAACTCCTTCCACAGATTTTCAATAGGTGAGAGGTCGGGAGATTGTGCTGGCCAAGGAAGGGTACGGATATGATGGTCCTGAAGCCATTTCTTCGCTTTTTTGGACGTGTGTTTCGGATCATTGTCTTGTTGGAGGATGAAGTTGCCTGCGGAGAGACCGTAACGTTGAGCGGTCTTGAGCAGACCTTGTTCGTAAATCTGACACAACTGCTCTGCATTGAGATTCCCCTCAACCCTCAGAAGCTCCCCAACACCCCACTGCGTGATGCATCCCCAAACATTTAGCTTTCCTTTGTCCTTCCCCTTCCCAGCAGAATGCTTTGTTGTGCCTTGCACATTTCGTGGTGCGAACCGATCCTGACGCTTGCGATGACGACAATAGTGCTTCCCATCGGAGCCATGGATAATGAATTTGGATTCATCAGTGAAAAAGACATGCGCCTTGAGGAATTTCTTCAGGTCCTCCCATTCCTGATTCTGGACTGTGAATGAAAGACACGCGTTGATGTGTCGTTGTTCGAGTTTGGGCTTTTTTGGAACAACAAAACCAATGAGACCAGCCTTGTTAAGGCTGTCCTGAACAGTCCGTAAGGGGATGTGGGTAGAATTGTCGCTGAAGGTCAGAAGCGTCCTGGGCCCTTTCATTCTCAAACAACCTCTCTGACCTGTCAATGTCTTCCTTCGACATGACCTTTGGTCTCCCTGGTTTGACCTTCTCTGACTCCAAATAACAGTTTCCATTGTTTCCCTTCACTGCCTGATAATTCCTCTGCAACATCTTCTCGCTTATCCCCGTCCCAATAAACTCCTGCTCCTCCAAAATCTTGTGGAACAGCAACTGCAGTCTTTCATGGTAAAGTACCAGCGCTTTTCGCTTGGTGGGGGTGCATTTGTTGTAGTTTCTGGTGGTTTCTAGTGCCATGGCTTGTTTAGAGAGAATAGAAGTGGAATTGAAAGGTATATACGGTCTCTAACATAGACAACATGTATTTACGAGGAGGAGAAGAAGGGCAACGACACGTCATACTGCCACCTTCCAAATTTGGTAGGGACATGATTTTTCGCAGCCACTGTAGTTGGGATATGGTCACGTGTTAGTTACGAGGCCCTTTAGGCCGAGTTAACTTATGTCGACCTCGCAATTGAGTAGCAAATTTTTCCACGGGTTCTAAGTTTTACACGCCACCTCAGCGCTCCGAAATGACTGACATTTCAACTGACGCTCAGCTGATACGTCATCGCTACATCCGATATTTCTTCACCCAAACCACGACGACCTCTCCTTCCTCTCTCCCTTACTCTCTGCCTGCCCTTCTCTTTGTGCGACACCTGTAGTTTTGCTACCCTTCGTCAATCATCCATGCAACTTTGCAACAATCTACTCAACTTACCCAACAATGGCAAGGAGGCAACATGCAGAACCCATGCCTTCCCCACCTTTGACAAATCACCTTTACTTTTCTACTACTTCATGAAGCCAAGTGCATACACCAACTGAGAAGCTCACACAATAGCAGTCTTTGTCTCAAGCCCCCGCCGTGCCTACACCAGTCTGTCTACCAAGTCATGCCGATGCTGTTGAAGGACAACCTCATCATTCTCAGATCCACTGTCTGCTACGGCAGACATCTTGCAAGAGGGTCTGAGGAGGAGAACCCGAAAGTTGAGAGGGTTAGCAGTTCATCCTGTTGGTGAGTCTCTGCTTTGTCATTTGCCTGTAGCATTGTAGTAGCTGCATTCCCTTCATTTTCCATTTTCAGCTTTCTGCTCATCGCCTTTGGAGACTAACATCCTCTTGCGTCTTGTCGTTCTCACTTTTTACCTTTGGCTTTCATCGTTCGATGTTCACTCACGCCAATATTATACATACAGGAATCAGCTATCCGACCTGCCAATGCGAGCTTATGTATGTTTTGTATGTCCTCCCTTGCTCATCCACAGCCCACTTTACTCATTTTGTCCCCTCATTGTTGATGTTACCACTCCCCTTCAACCTCTTTCAGACAGCCAACACACAACTACCGGAATATGTCTGCTGGCAATATTTTCAACCAAGCTCTTTCAAACACACAAGACTGGGTATCTTCATTTTGCGGTGGGCCATTCTTTCACTTTGCTCAATATCTTCTCAATTCTTACAAGTCCCTCCTTGGATGTTGAACAGTTCTCTACTCCCATCATTTTTTTTGCAAGTGTTCTCTTGAGTCCTTGTTGATCTATCTCACTCGTTATTACACAGTGGATGTATCTACATCTGCCTATGGTCAGTGCACTTGGAGTTTGAGGCAGGAGGTTAGGTGAGTCTGGTTATTATGATAGTTGTAGTATACTATGTATCTATGTATGTGAATATAGGTCTTTCATCTGAATACATTTGGTGAGAGTGCCAGGGGATTGTACCATTGGTATCTACACCATCTTCTCCCCATTATTGGAGATATTGCTGTGCACACATTTTAGACCACAAGAGTTATGTTGCTTTGCAAGGAGAGAATGAGAGGCTGAGAACCATTGAGCTATATCATATATTCCAAGGGCCTCGTAACTTGCCATGCAAAGCATTGGCACCTTTCCCAGTGGCTGTGTGGTGCGGGAGGTGCAGCGAAAAGTCCATGCTCGATGTTGTCGGCAGTGTAGACCAGCAAGGAATTCGTTTCTCGTTACAGGACTTGCCGGAGGGGTTTGAAAAAAGCAGAAGAGTGAGTCTGCGAAGTTTCAGCGAGAGTAGACACCAGGAAAGTCAACTTGGGACTTCCACTTAGATAATAGATAGGGAAGATTTCAGGGCACTAATAGTGGAGGCCTTGTCTTCACTTGTGCTGAGTAACTTAAGGAACTGCATGGGAGACCCGTGGGAACAATGTTTCAATCTGTACCCGCTGCCACAGGAGTGGGACAGGTGACGGGAAGCATGAACAGAGGTCAGAACCCTCAGGGTCTGGGAAATACCAAACTGTCCAAACTTTCTGGCATCTCAATATCACTGTCCTCATTACCTTGCTCAAGCAGAACCTCATCCAAGAGAACAACCACCTTGAGATCATTCTCGTGAATCATATCAAGTGGGAGTTTTTGCTAGTGACCTTTGATGTGGCAATAGGTTTTTGCTTGGGGTCTATGGGTTCCAGTTTTGGACCAACGGGCTCTTGGCATGGAATGAAGTGCAGCAAAAATGAAAGCAATAGATTTTTTTTGTTGATGCCGGACTTAAATTTACATAGGAGTAAGTATTAAGCTTGTCCTGGAGCAAAACAGTACAGTTTTGGTCTGTCTTAGCTGCTTGGTTATCGGGCAACATGTAAATTTTAGAACTTTGGAATGAGGATGCAAGACGTTGTGTACAACATTGATCTAACTAATGTGCACTAATCTCATTAACGTGAGTGGTGTATGCATTCTTATTGGCAAACGCTCTTTGATGGGAGGGGGTGTCTGGCTTGACTTTATGACCCAAAAGGAACATCCGGTCTGGTCATAACTGTCTGCACACCCCTTGATTCAGCCTGAGAATTACAATTACTATTTATAGTAATCATTTTTTGATGCCACCCCACCCAAATTTTTGGCTGTTCTAACGCGGATCGTTGTAGACTGGAAAAGTATCACCATATTAAGGTCAAAAGTCATGTGATCTACATTTCCATGCGAGAGGGTACAGGGCTTTGCATAATTTTCTTCAGGTCGCGTCCAACGTACTTGTTTATTTGTATTTGCATTTATGCCCATAAAAGGTAGCTATCACTGCGGGTGGCGATGGGTATTTGCAACCCATTTTTGAGCAGGCTTAAATCTCGAATAAGTTTCTGTCATACAGCAAAAAGTGTGGCGAATACTTTCCGGGCATGTGAGCCAAATCTGCGTCAGAAATTTTTGAGTATTTTCACACCAAATCAGGCACAAATACTTACGATACAAGTTCGATTTTGGGTTTCCACTGATAAGCTCGGAAGCTCGGAAATGCATCGACACCTCCGTTAATGAGTTCGATATATTAATTGCAAATACAATTGACTACGAAAACCCCTATTTAGCTAGTTATATACTGTTATGTACGAATTGGGAACCTCATGTGCTTGCCACGTGTTTCCTGCCTATATGAATTTTACTTCTTGCTGCTCTGAAACCTTTTATCTCGCTTTTACTCAAACGTAAAATTCAACATGTACTTGGTTTGTACTATGTATGTATTGCATAGTAGCTACTAAGGACATCTTTGGTACTGCTATTTTCACATCTTCTCAAGTTCCCACCATACTAATACTCTTTCTTCCATCTGTAGTCCCAATGTCCCAACATCACACATCTTAATACTCAACTATGTCCACTTTATCACTGATATATCCACCCTGCATGCCCCATCATATTCCTCTCTGCCAGCCCATTTATGGCTCTCTTTATTACAATGAAAGGAGGAAGACAGTTCTCAGAGCTCAGAACTTCTGGTCCATGGAGCTGGGAGCAAGTTCTGAGTTGGTGAGTGGGGTAGAGATGCTTTGTATAGTTGGAAATGGGCTAAAGAGCTATAAAGACAAGGGTGTTTTGCAGCAAGAGAAGGGTAGAGCCTGATGTTCTAGTGCTAGTGAGCTCATCATTGTTCTTTTTGTCATCTCGTCATCTGGTCTGACAATATGTAGGGACCATCATGGATTGCAACTATGCAGTACCCAGTACACTGAATGACTCCTTTCAAGACTGCTCTCTGGCTGATGGTAGACACAGGTTATTCCAGATGAGTCAGTGCTGTAAAAATAGTAATCAGTCTCGCCAGCATAGTGTGGCCTCTTCCCCCCAAGTAATATATTAGGGCATGCAACTCATCAACTACAACAGTATATGCACTTCTCAGCAATCTGTTTCTGGAAACCCTTCCAATATAGCTGGAACAGTGATTGCTGGTGTCGAAAATCAGCTTTTGGTAAGTCTCGCATTTGTCTTCCCGAGTCGTTTTTGTCAATCTCAGGAAGACAATATGGGATTCACCACAAGGAAGCTCGCTGTCAGCGATGGGGACAATGTCAGGGTTAGTGTTAAATCATATTGGCCAGTCTAGGAGTAGTAGACATGAACGGGATGACTCTGGAGATGCATGTGCAGTTTAGAGGAGAGGAATTTGGATGTTCCTCAGAGTACACGTACGACTCGGATCCAGGAAAGTGTTCAATGTATTGGATTGTAAACAAAAAAAACTTCAACGAATTGCATTCATAAGAACCTATTCGAGAAATATGCCCTTGAAGTAGTATAAGAACAGAACCGAAACATACAGAGATTCCACCTGGTGCTTACACCCTCCCATCATACTCCGACAATTATACAAAGTCCAAGCAAATTCCAAGTCATCTTTCTTAGACTTTTGTATACATATCTCCTGACACCAGCACACTGATAGGGCTACTGAGTGTAGTGGGTAGAAAATCAATAATACACTCTGTAAGACTCCTTAAGTTCAAAGGGGTCTCGAATGATAAGTATTGATAAATTGAAGATCAAACACTCTCAAGAGGGGTCTCGAAGGTAGATGGATAGAATGAAATTCAATTGAAACTCTTTATGATATCCACGAAGGACTCTCTGTTGTCACCCGAAGACGGGGGCGGAGTTCTCTCTCTACGTATCTACATCTACAGTCCTTATATACATGTTGAATGAATTAGTATGATTTGAATATATATATTACTGCGGAAAGGTGTTGTATGGTCTGACTCCAATTTGGTAAGTGTGGTGGCGGGCTTGGAGCCTCCAGCACATCCATTTCTATTCTTCTTTCTCTCTGTCGAGTTTCCCTGAGCTCGTCTTTCAATTGTTCTTCATTCTTCGGGTGCCACAGTACTCATTTCCTTGGGAACAGGTTTCCGAAAGTCTCCGAGAGTGCCATTACTCGGAATCAAGGTTCAAGCTTTCCGTTGTTCACTCATGATTTAATATGACTAGCCTGGAGTCACAGCTCCGTTCTTCAGCTAGTTCGGACCAAGGAGTCTTACGCGGATAGCCTCTTCAGGTCAGATGGAAGTAAGTGGTTTTATTATAATCATCGCGATTTTACAGGGGTGTACGACGTGCAGTCGTATCAACACCGGCCCTACCCCGGTTTCTAATCGGACTCTTTAAATTTAAATTCTCATCTCTATGTATCCTCCACTGCTCAAGATCATAATACCAACTCTTGTCCTCATGGCCCGCAGTTGCAGTATCTAATCCTCCTTTCTCACCGGCTTTCAATGAAAGCTGCGCTTGAGCTTCTTATCCTTTGCACCGTGACTGCTCCCGCAGCAGAGTCTCTTTCCCTTCTACCATCACCACACTTCCTCCTCTATGACAGGTACTACAGTCCACTGCATCCTATCGCTTTCAGGTCAGTATAATCCAATCCAATACTGATTTGAAGGGAAAGTTGATCCCGTATATGGCTACAGATGAGCAACTTCGTCATTTGGCTGCTGTGTCAGTCAGGGCATTCTCAGGAGGTCAGTAGATACTTACCACTGGAGGGAAAGTCAATTTCGCCGTTACGCAGTGTACAAGTTTCGCAAAGCTCAAATCCTTTCGAATCGGGTTATCACATACTGAACCACCATATGCATCTTGTTCTATCTCGATCAGATTTTACACACGAAGTGATCTTCGGAGGGGATTGGGACCTCGCTCATGAATATTTCACTGCGATCATCCGTGCGGGGCTTGCTGGAGGAGAGCTTTATGGAGTCAATGTTCTTGATGAAGAATCCGGGGAATGCAAGATAATTACCTTTTGGTATTTGGTTTCCCCCCGGTACTCGCCTGTTCCAAAAGTGAGTGTTCATGTTCATTGTTAGCGTTGCAAGGTTAGAGGCCTTAAGACGTTGACCGAAAACCTACATACAGCAAGGATCATCTTGATATGGGATACAGAGATTTTTTTGCAAAGTTGAAGCCTGACTTCCAGCACTGGAACAATCACATTGTAAGTCAGCCATCATTGCAGACTTGTGGCACCCGTACACTCTTACCCCCATCTTCGATTCGATCAGCTTCCCGAACTCGGCAAGCAACGAGACGACCTATTCACTCCAGAAGAACTCAAAATAAGATGGGCATATGTCCATCTTGTCACGGATCCCGATTATCAAGGTCGAGGATTTGCAAAAGCACTGGTGAATGAGGTATATGCGAGGGTAAGTATTCAAAGTCAGGTTATAATTATAATTCACGGAAAATACTTCTACTCGCGATTGTCAGGCAAAAGCCAATAAACAGCTCATTGCGTTGATGACAGAAGAGGATAATGTATGTACATCTTGATCTCGCGTGAATGAATTTTTGATCATACGTTGTTTTGGTTCTAGGTAAAGAAGTACATGCGAATGGGCTTTCAGGAAAGGGGACAGTGTAGCGTTTCAACGCCAGAATCTATCTCGAGAGACCTTGTCATGCATATCATGAGCCGAGAGTAGTGAATTCTTGGGGGACAATGAAGGAGCTTGCAGTTATCGCATTCAATAACGAAGGAACATGTAGATATAGGTTTTGCCATTTGGTTACGAGGCCTTTAGGCTGAGTTAATTTATGTCGTAGTGACCTCCCAGATCTTTTCCACAGGTTCAAACTCCCACCCCTGTTCGTTGGCGCTCATTAGGCGCTCATCTGGAATCACGGTCGAGACCCATCAAAGACCCATGATGTTGTTCACGGCTTCCTCAGATCAATGCGAGGCCTTTCTGTCGACAACCATAATGTCATGCAAACGTCATGCCAGCTGGCAACGTGTCGACTCTCTTGTTTTCACTGTGTCAAGGTTGTCGGTACACTCGATAACCACCCAAGTCACACAATACGAGAAAACCGGTTACAAGAGAATAGATTGATCAAGAGAGATAGAGAGATAGAGAGATAGAAAGAAAGTAAGCTGACTAGGCTCTACACTGCGTAGTAAAAGTACGGAGCGGAGACGAAGTGAACGAACTAAGGGATAGGTTACAAGAATCACAAGTATATAAGTAAAATATGAACAGATGGGAAAAAGCAAGTAGTAATAGACGGCATCATGGGGACATGTCAAAGGTGAGAGAATAATAAGTCAAGTATGGATAGATGAAAGTAGTGGATCATGCGGACTGATCGACAGTGAGAATGTCCATGGAGATAGGAATCGGAGGAGATAAGAGTGTGAGTCATAGATCTAACGAGATGGTAACTATAGACAATGATGAGAAATGGTTGATGTTTATGGAGTTAGAGCGAGAAGTAAATAGTAAAGGGAAAAGAATAGAAAGGAAATGAATAGGCGGGGAGCGATTCGTGACACACTGCCAGCGTCGACAATGTCCACCGCCCTATTCCTCCACTCCTCAAGCTTGCATTCGCATCGAGTACAAACCTCGTAATTCTTGTCTTCAAATCCTCTTTTGTTGTTTTAGCTCTCTTTCTCTCAGCAGCTGCAGTGTAGTCAATATAGGAGTAAAATTTTGGCTTTATTGAACAGGCCTTGTAGCTTGTCACGCGAAGTGATGGCTTTTTACTCCAGTTAACTTATGTCGACCTTGAAATTTTTACCACAACCTCAAACTCCCACCCCTTTTCATTGCCACAGCCAGTCTTTGCCCTTCCCGACAACCGGAATGTCCAGACGAGTCTGGACCAGATCCAAGGACTGTTGACATCAATAACCACAACATCATGCTAGTGTGTCAAATCGGTCTGCTTAACGCCCTTCTTCCTCTCGCTCTGCACTGATTCTCCTCCCTTCTGCATAACCTGAGTTGGACTACTGCATGTGATCAGCTAGTTGGACACGCAGGGAAGTTGGACAAAACATCTACCTCCTTTGTTTTTTGCGTTTTTCCTGGCGATTTTGGTCTTGTTGTGAAGCTAAACATGCTTGCTATCCAACTATGTAAAACACCACTTCTGTGGACTGTCTCTGTGAAGTATAATCCTGATTTGTATGGAAAGTGCTCAAAAAGCGGACCTCAACCTGGTTGCCCAGCTTGTGTGTGAGGGCCAGCACCTATGTGTATTTTAAGCTCTTCTACCTTTATTGTCAGCTTGATAGAGGTGGTTTAAAGCCTTAGGCTCCTTTTCTTGAGCCAGATAGCTCTGGAGGCCATCTCGGACATCAAGTGTCCAACTGCGGTGCGAATATGGACAGTGAGCTGTCCACTGTAAAATATTCATATCTCTATACCTAGTCTATGTACAGACACAAAAATTACACCAGTAGAAAGCTATCAAAAGCAGCTTCACGACGATACCAGGGGGAAGGAAAAAGACATAAGTTTGAGTGCGCCAGGACCCGATTACAGATTGATGTCCAACTAGCTGATTAAATGCAGTATGTGAAAGGGCCTCATAATTTGCCACGTGAAGCGATGGCCCTTTGCCCCAGTCAAGTTTTGGTAGAGAAAGTACTTGGTTAGATTTCAGAAATAACGGCTGCCAGCCACATAAGAATCTCCGCCATCAGCGCTGGCACGCTGTTCATCATATGCATATACAGTGCACTTTCAGACTGCGTGGTGCCTGAGCGGCAAGATGGCCTTTGCACCATATTTGCCTATATTTGGATCCAAAGGCATTAGGCATCATGCATCATCGTCATTGACAACCCTCCTCCCCACTGAAAAAAGTCTCACGAAATATATTACGAGGCCCTTTAGGCCGAGTTAACTTATGTCGACCTCGCAATTGAGTAGCAGATTTTTCCACAGGTTCTAAGTTTTACACGCCACCTCAGCGCTCCGAAATGACCAACATTTCAACTGACGCTCAACTGATACGTCATCGCTACATCCGATATTTCTTGTTGACCCGAACCACGACTCTCCTCTCTCCCTTACTCTCCGCCCGCCCTTCTCTTTGTGCGACACCTGTAGTTTTGCTACCCTTCGTCAATTGTCCACGCAACTTTGCAATGATCCACTCAACTTACCCAACAACGGCAAGGAGGCAACACCCAGAACCCATGCCTTCCCGCCTTTGACAAATCACCTTTTACTTTTCTACTACTTCATGAAGCCAAGTGCATACACTGACTGAGAAGCTCACACAACACCAGTCTTTGTTACAAGGCCCTTTAGGCCGAGTTAACTTATGTCGACCCCCCAATTGAGTACCAAAGGTTCTCACGGGTTCTAACTTTTACACGCCACCTCAGCACTCCGAAGTGCCTGAACACTGCCATTTCAACTGATGCTTGATACAATGTGAGTACATCATAAGTCCTTTCCCTCCGCTGTCGACGACTACTGGCCCAACCACAACGAGCTTCAGACGTGTTTTCCTTCCCTCAGTAGCTGTCGAAAGTCACCAAGAGCCGCTCTCTGAATCACTATGGCTTCCTCCACCCAATCCAGGGTCATTTATAATTGAAGGTGTCGTTACAATGAGATATTGGGCTCTATCTGATTTTTTACTGCATACAAAACCATTTTATTTATTCAATAATGGGCCTCGTAATTTGCCATGCGAAGCAGTGGCACCTTTCCCCAGTTCCTCCTCCCTACTGGTTGCCCAGCCTTGTCCATTGCTCCCCTCCCGCTCGTTCCTCCCGCTTTGACCGAGAACTTCCCTACAGACTACTGCTGTTAGTGGAAGGGTCAAACCTCACATAACCACTGTAATACGTAGCCGTTCCTCTCGGCTCTACCTTCGCCTCCGTCTACTCGTCCACTGCTACCGCTACTTCTCGTAGTCGTAACCTCCTCAAGGCCGTTTACCCTCTCCGAGGACGCGAGGGTAGAGAAGTGGCTGAAACTCAATAAGACAGCCATGGCGATAACGCATCGTGGTGCTAGGCCCAGGAGTGTCAATGGTAGGGAAGGACTCTGTAGTAAATAACCGAGGGTGAGGGAGACGGAGATGAGGTTAACCATGTCCGTGGTACGTTTTTACGTTTATCCTTTTCATTTCCTCGTTTGCTTTCTTTTTTCCCCCTCATTGCAGGTTCATCCGACTGACAGAGTATCAACAGGACTCTTCCCCGTGTCTCCCTTGTCTCAGCCTCGCGACATCTGCAGCAGCGTTTTGAAACATGCAATAACGTCCCGGATTCTCTGGCCTCCCTCTTCATAACTTCTGCGAAACCGAGTTAAAACCTCCGTTAGTTCCGAGGCAAGGACATGATAAAATCTCACTTACACGCTCAAATGACCAGTCACCATCTCAATTATGCCCCGAGTCTCCTTATGGCCCCTCTACTCCACTTCATGATCCCCTAGTGTATTTTTCATCCTCGCGCCATCCTTCTCATCCTCATCACCAAGCACTGACCGATCGTTTCGTCTGAAGACGACTCATCTTTAAACCGACCTTAAACTTACGGCCCGCCCTTGGATCTAAAAAGACGGATGAGGAAGTAATGAGGATTTTGAATGGGGTTGTGGAGCTCAGCTGTTCAGTGTTGAGAGAAGCGAAGAACGACAGGACTCAGTTGGAATCACGTCAATCCCAGTGCAATGATTGGCGGGCTCGCGTTCCCAAAACGACTGAATGAATTCCAGAGGGTAATTCTTCATTCACGCACGATGTACACGTCTGAAACGTTGGCAGTAATGCTACTACTACCGTCTTATTACTATTTGCTTCATATGTTGGCTACCACGCAACGAGTTTCCAGTAAATATAACAATTTTTGCAATCTACATCAGTAAAACGGCAAATCGACTTTTCCCCACTTTTCCCGGCTTTTCGGAGCTTTCGGTAACTTTTTACCGTAAAGCCTTTTGATCAGCTTTTCTGACCAAAGCTTTTCCCGCCTTTTACTTTTGTCCGGACAGCTTCAGCTTTTCAACAACTTTCTGCCAACTTTTATGACAACTTCGCAGGAGGACTTTTTTCTACCTACAAGTTTATTTACCGTAAGTATACATAAAGTACATACCAAAACACATGTAGTACACAACGTGAGGTCTGGGGCACTACAGGGCTGCTGCATGTGCAAAGATCAAGCAAAGATTGGTGATAATTTAAGGCAGCATGGTCAGAAGACTGCAGGAGAGGCTACATAGAGCAATCTGGCATGGAGAGGAGGGTTTGCCTGGTCGCACTTGGAATTTTCTGAGTACGCGGCCGCAGCATCGGCAATTTCAGACTCCGCTCTGAAACTATATAGTTATCCACGATCACATGTGGTTGACAAACTTGCGCATCCATCTTCCTTGTCCAATCCCTGGTCCATCCCCTACACCTCAAGCTCATACACCTTTCTCTCATCGCCTTCCTTTCTACTTACATGAAGACTTTTCTCAGTGCTGCTGTGGCATGTAATATGTTTTTTTTGTCGCGTGTTTATAAACCTGCTGACGAGCGGATTGTCCAACTCATTTCAGGTTCTTTATACCAGCCCGAACTATTTGCCAGGTGATGACGATAAGAGGACATGGCCTCAAGGTACTTATTTTTCTCCTCTGCTCAGCAAGAAGTCTTACCCGGCCTATCCTTCAGAAACCATTGGTTGCATTGCGAGGACGCTGGAAGGATAGTCTTCATTTTTTCTGGTGCGTCATTTTTCCCCTTAGAAATTGACACTGCACTAATTCTGCTCGTTTGATGAGCATGGATGGAAAGTCAGTTTATGCATTGGCCATCACCCTGTCCATGGTTGGTTCTCATTTTCTTGGTATGTGACTCCTTCTGTCAACATGTGCTACAGAAGCTGACATTTTACTTAGGACAAAATGGCACTTTCCAGGGAGAGTCGGGGGGGCGTGGTTATTCCAGATTGTTGTGGGGCAAAGGTTACGGAGGGCACACCATGTAGACTAGTAGTACTTTCTTCGAGTTCATGTATCTACTAGATAGTTTATGCAATACATACTTTTTTCAATCCATTTTATTGGGCGGTGTGAGCAATGCGAGCACATCCTTTTCTGGTTCTGGCTAATGCTATTCGGTAGCTTTCCTTTCACCTTTCCAGCAGCTTTTCCGGCGACTTTTGAAAGCAGGAGACAACTTTCAAAAGCGATCGGGCCTGTGTTTTGAAAGTACGGCGCGGATCGGAAAAGGTCGCGTAAAAGTTGCAAAAAGCCGGTTTGCCGTTTTACTGATGTATCGCCATACTCACCTGCTCTTCCCCCTTTCATCTTCGCATCCACTGCCTCGTCCTCGACCCACTCAAAATGAAGCGTATGAGACACCCCACCGAGCACTGTTACAGGTCCAATCCAGACTCTCAGCTTTAGGTTGTGCGAAATTGTGCTTGTTGCAGAGGTCTGATCGTACAGATCCTATTTCCGTGACTGAAGGTCGGCCCAGACACCGTAAGCACTTTCGCCTTCGAAAGTAATGTGCGTCCATGCGACCGATTGGTGACATCCAGCAGCAATGTAAAAAGTGGTTGGCCCCTCTCCCTTTGGTCCGCTTCCAATTCATTCCTCTGTCTCTTGATCTCCAATTGGCCAAAACCACTCTTGGTCCCCAAATCGCCAAAATTATGCCTCACCGGTATGGTGCACTCCGATACGAGAAAATCTGAGTCAGGTACAGTAACGTTAACCCACGATATGCCATCGATATAGCTCCAATTATGGAGCGATGGATAGATGCTCTCGACTTGAAGCTTATAGGATCCGAACGTATTTGGCACCCAGAAGCCCAAATCAGGACCCACTGTCGTAGCGACGCCCTCGGTTCGAGAATCTTCTGGAGAGAAATAATCGACCTCAATAACCTTCTTTTTGTCCCCTCGTATCTCAAAACAAGCCGAGACAAAGCAGCTGTTCGGCAATAGTCCCAGCATAGGATCAAGACGAGCAACATCCCCATTGCAGTCCACAATAGAATCAACATCTTCGCCCCCAATCCTCAAGAAATACGGGAGCCTATTGGTATGATATTTCCATTGGGCATCGTCCTTTCCATATCCAACCATGAAGGCAAGTGTAAAGGCCTCGCTTTGGGACTGAGGGGGGCAGGTTGCAAGACTGCTACATGTGGATTATGCCGGACGTAATACTTACCTAGCTTGTGTTCCCTCTTCACAAAGCCACACTATTCTCCCAGTCGTTCCTGGTTGATGGGAGAATGAGACTGCCTCCGGAAACAGCCGATCACCCAGCTCTCGGCTTTGACTACGAAGCTTCTTGAAGGCTATGCAAATTCGGTCTTCTCAATTGCTAATACATAAAGCGAAAGGTGATGTAAAGCTTGGTCGAAGCCGCCTTTCCTCCCTCTCCTTCTGCCAGTGCACGATGCGATCTTTTTATGCCTTCATTGTCGGTGGAATACTACTAGGTTTAAACTTTCAGCAACATTGTTGGCGCTAACACTGTCGCGTCCACAGGGCAACGGTCACGGCCTGGAGGGCAAACGTCCTCCCATTGTTGCGCTCTCGGTTTGTGCTGCCAGGCTGTCTTGGACGAGGTCTATCTAACTCAATACTTACTGTAAAGGAAGAAGATATATACCACCATCCTGCACAGGCATATGAGAAGGTGATAAAGAAGTACGGGCCTGTAGTTGGCGTTGTTAGGAACAATCGGGTACGTTTCTTATTCTTGAGGTGGACGGATACGAGTCTCTGATGCCCCCATACTACCATTGTAATAGCTCGAGTACATTACAGACCATTCAGTCACAGCTCATGTCCTTACCGCCGATGCCATGTTTAGCTTTGAGCAGGCCAGCCTGCAGGTAAGTTTTTTGGTTTGCGCACCTCCCTATACTACACCACTTACCATGAATTCATAATAAAGAACCTCAATCTCGGCTTCCTACTGTCCCTGCAGCAAAGTCTCGTAAAGGGACTCGACGTCATTGTTCAGGAGAGCATCACAGCTAAAATGGAGCATATAGTCGACAGCCGTATGTCTACGTTTCCCTAGTCTGAGTCTCGCACCTGCACGACAGCTAACGGGATCTCATTCCTCCATTTGCATCGGTCATGAATGGCATAACTAGTCGTTCCAATCTTCCAGCATCATATTGCGTCCTTAACGGAATCTAATTCCGAACGCCGGGAGTCATATTCCATTCCAGTTGACCTCGAATCCGTTGCACGCCGGATGATGGCTGAATCGATATTGACAATTATATTTGGGAAGGTGAGCCACCAGTTAAACTATAAGCACACGACCCCGTATTATCACAACTTACACGATCTCCTTTCATCTTTCTCTTCAGAAACACACAAAACCAGCAACAATTCACGCTGTCGAGAAAGTCGCAGTTGACATTACAGCTGCAAATGGTAACCGATTTCAAAACTTGGGCTACTTCTCACGAAATTTTCCTGGACTATGGCTCAGGCTTATTTGGTGAGTATCTCTCCGCTTTGTTCCTTCATACAGGCATTCAGTATTCATCATACAATTTAGGTTGAAGATTACGATTTCCTCTGTGCCGCATTACTTGAGAATCAGTTACATTGCTTTTAAAGAGATGGGCTCGAGGGAAAGCAATGATTCTGTGAGCACTGTGTCATATTATGAGGTAGCCCCTCGATTTAACTTGTATTTTTAACGGCTCAGGAATCCATTCTTGACGTATTCGCCAAACAGTGCAAAGCGAGAAACGGCGGCTGCGTCCCGTTCTTGGATAAAATATGGATGATCGTTGTCATGTTTGGGTCAGTACCATTTGCACCGACGTCAGCCTATGCTCATTCAAAACTGGGCTTCCCTTCTTTCTATGTAGGCTTATTTTTGCGTCCGTTCATCAGACGTAAGTCTCCCTTTTACTTGAAATCAAGAGAGTATAAACTAGTAGCGCTGACAGAAACCTGACTCTAGAGCCATCCTCATCGTGTGGGTGCTCTTCGAGCTAGCAAAACAGCCCCAATTTCTGGAGACTTTTAGAAAGGAAGTGGCAGACCAAATCGACGAAGACGGTGATCTATGCTTGAACTATGCAGCACTGAAGGATGCTCGTCATCTTGATTCGTTCATTCGGGAAGTAATGAGGACAAAGGGCGATACATTGTTGACTGCGAGGTTGACAACTGCAGATGTACCACTTGCTGGGTATATTATCCCGAAGGGTGTGTATTACTCCAGACTCTCGTATCTCTCCGAAAAACTACTAGGAGCCTCTCTCAACTTTACGCTGCCTCACCAGGATCTTTTGTTACACCGTTGGCGACACGGTCACATATGAATGAAGAATATCATGGAAAGAACGCGAAAGAGTTTATTGGTGATCGTTGGGTTGGAATGGAAAAGCCTGCGGTCATGGTCAGCAATAGCTATTTCCCCTGGGGGCTGGGACGGTGAGTTAGACGACTAATCACTGTCTCTTTACTTATTGCCTGCCCCTTCTACTTACAAAGATGGGCGTGCCCCGGTAGATTTCTAGCCGTTGCAGGTACGATATTCGTTTGGACTGTAACGGGGCTGTTTACTGACCAAAATCTTCTTTCTCGGCATCTTACATATCGCAGCGGTTAAGATGGCCGTGCTGTACCTGATCACTAATGCCACTCCCCGTCTCAAGGACGACAAATATCGCATTAGGGACCCGCTAAATATCATACTGGTCCCACCAGAGGGACAGTTGCTTCTCTATCCGATAAGGAAGCAGTGACCACTGACAAGGAACTGGTCGAGAACCGGGTATCAGAAATTTGCGGACACCCCCTGCGGACACCCTGATTCTTTGTCAAAACCATTGTTCTCATTAGTTTATTGTATAGTACACACATTTCTACTACTATGAATAATAAGAATGATGACTATTCATGCATGTATCTAAGGCCATCAGAATAGTAGTCTGTTACACCTCTGTGGCTTCATACCTATTTTTTTTTACTCCAGTCTCTGTGACTCTCATATATGTCTCCATGACTCCTCAAGGGACACTTCCTCACTTTATTATTTCCCTCTTCCTTTGACATTCACAAGTCTCCCAGGTAAATATCTTATTCTGCCCTCTTTTATATATATTGTAGATATCTACTCCAGTTCACAACTGTAATTTAGCATCAGAATAGTAGTCTGTTACACCTCTATGGCTTTATGTGTCCTCTCACTTTAGTCATTGTTTCCCAAGTCCAGTTCAAGCCTGGTGTGAGTTGGGTGCGAGTCTGTATGGCAACTAAACACCAAAGGCAACAATCCTCCGTTCCCCAGTTCCTCCATCAAGGCCCGCACGGATGCTCGCAGTAAAGTATTCATTACGAGGCCAAATGAATTGAGGATGAGTTGTTTACACTGCGTTTCTGCAGGTGGCTATGTCAATTACATCCCGACTTCCCCTGTCCGTTTCTTTCCACATATTGCCGCCGCTTTTTTCATCCGTCAACTTACAAGGGTCTAATGCGTCTATCTCGTTTTTCCCTCTCTCATAACATCATGAAGCTCTCCCTTTTGTTGGTTGATGACACTTGGTGTTCCTCCAATGACGTGGTTGACATTTCGTTCGTCGTTTTCAGTCTCTAAGACCCTCCACCGACGTCCTTCGCTACTATTCGTGACCTAGAAATGGAAGAAAAAATGTCGGTGAATTAAAACTTTCGCAAATCTTTACCGTTGTCCCAAAAAATTTACACACCTAAAGTCTATGGTATAAGCCTTTATTATATCAAATCTGCAAGGTTTTCCGAGGGATGTGGATACAAGCCGTGGAGGGCCGACGAGGGACGTTTTGTGACGGCGTATTGGCGGGGAAGTGGAAGATGTCACAGGTGTGACCCTCTTTCAAAAAAGCAGGCGCCGAGCGGAGTTTGAAGCAACTTTTCTATCACTTCCACCTCGTCTGCTGCGTAAAAAGGCACAACACTAAGTTTTGGCCCAGGAAAAGGCTGGATACAAATAAAATCAGTTGTAGGGACTACCATATTAAGTTTCACAAAATTCTCTCGACGGGATAGCTTATGCGAAAGCCTTTCGCTTCTGTCACGCTCACGGAAATGTACTTTGTTCGTCGTTTTCAGCCCATGGCAAACGTCTCAGTGCAAACCTGGTAAATCTGGTTACATAGAAATGTAGGTAATATATGAAAGTATCTACTATTTAAATTTTTATGAAGGGAGATGAGGGAGGAACAAAGATATGGACAGATTTCTTTGGAATCTTCCACTTCTAGGGCCCATGTCACTTCTAGGTCACGAATACTAGTAGTAGTGCCGCCTCTAAAGTATATTTTAAACTCCGCTTAATTGAAGTTCCGCTATTCCGTCGTGTGAATATCCCTTTCTTCCCTTCCACCACCATTTCCCTCGACGCGTCCCTCCTCTTCCCCTCCCCGCCCCCTCCTATTACCCAGCCCTCCCTCCCTCCCCTAGTCCATCCATCAACAGCTGGCCTCGTGAGTTCTTCGTGTCTCCAGCCTCAGCAACATGGCGGGATGACACTGACAGACCCCTATTCTTCCCTGCCGACCTCTATTGATCAACAACCTCGCCACCTCTTTGCAGCTCAGATCTCTGCATCATGGCACATGGACATCACCGCCGACGCGTTTTACATGCCGCGCCGCCTCCAGCAGTCTATTACGCGTCAAACACGTCGACACATCAGCATCTTATACTAGTAGGAGACCAACCTGGATGAAGATGGGTTAGCGACCTCTTGTTAGGATCTGGAAGTGAATGGGATGTTTAGAGGTGGTGAAGTGGAAGCTGTCTGCGCCGACGGTCTAGGTGTGTTCTCCCCCAGTTTCTTTATATCTTATTAGACTCGCAAGCTAATGGTTTCTACATTTCTATCCATCTAATCACTCCTAACTTTTGGTTTTAACGGATCCTTCTTCACGTTAACAATCAGGTGGATATATGCGCTTCGGTGAGTTTTCTGTATGTATGCACATTGTCCTCTACTGATTGTTCTTCTACATAGATTACATACCGGCACTCGCTATGTGGTGGTGCTGCTATTTTCCTCTCTCAATTTCTGCGTACGTTCTTGGTTGTCTTCTGTATCTTGTTTCTCGCTGATCCCTGCGTAACAGACCGTTCTCGTGATTCGAAGGGTCACATTAGCTCTGGTGGCTGGTTTTAGAGTTAGGCGAGGGCTTAGTGGAGTTGGAGAGGTCAGAATGAGGTCGGACTCCGTAGAATTACTCGGAAACATGTAGTATTATAGAGTAGTAGAGGGACAAGATACAATCTGAGTATACGAGCTGTGAACCCGTGCCTTCGGCACGATGACTCGCTATCGCTCGCACCTGCCTACAGCACAGATTCACAGCTCGCCGGGGCTGCGCCCCTGGACCCCGCTCAGACTCGGCTGGCGCCGAGTCCTTGATAAAAGAGTATGTATACATGCACTTGGCTGGCACCTCGTATTCGAGGTTTAATATTTTGATGCACTTATATACTCAGCTGGTGCCTTGTATTTGAGGGTTAATATTTAATGTACTTATACTTGCCTATGTACTTATTAACTGCACCTTATATACATTGATTGTTACTGAGAAAAGAAGAGATAAGTATGGTCAAAATCAGGCCTGTTCTACATGCTGTCTTTCCTCACGCTCAGCCATCTCTTGTCTTTCCTGTTCCTCTAACTGTGCTCTGAGTTGTATCTCAGCCTGTCTTTCCTCATACTCAGCCTGTTCCTGTCTTCTCCACTCCTCTACTGCATGATCATGTGCTGAAGTGTGATTCTGGAACTGAATCTGAGCTGCAGTAAGAAAGTCAGGTTGAGGAGGAGGGTCTCTGTATGCTGTGTGTCCAGGAATAGGATATGGTGCCTGAGGAAATAGATTACGGATACCTGAAGAGGGTGGAGAGGGAGAGGGAGGAGAAGGAGTGTGGCGATGAAAAGTGCGGCGATTACGTTGATCTGGAGAGGTCATCTGCAGCTCTTGTATATGGCGCAGATGTTCATGCTCAACCTGACAATTGCGCTCTGGAGTACATGGAGGACTAATATAATGTTAATAAATAATATTACACAAAAAAATAAACATACTCCTGAGAAGATTGTGGATTCCTGTTGGTAATTGAGTAACTTAGACAAAAAAGACAATCTCAAGTACATACATGTCAATAGTACTATAGACTGGGTCAGAGGAAAAGGGAAAGAGAAAAGTTTGTTCTTGAAGAGTTTGGTCTGGGAATTTGTTCAGTTTCATAAAAAGAATTCAGAAAAACAATATTCACATTGAAAATGCACCTCTGAGATGCACAGAGTCAGTAATTGAGGCGGTCAGTTGATTCATAAATCAGCCTTACATGTACCACAGTTGAGGCTCTCTGGTACCTCAATATAGCTTTAGAAGTAGAGCAAAGACACAGAAAGTGTCCAAGTCACATTATATAGGCCAAAGTTTATTCAGTTTCATAAAAACAATTCAGAAAACAATATTCACATTGAAAATGCACCTCTGAGATGCACAGAGTCAGTAATTGAGGCAGTCATTGATTCATAAATCAGCCTTACATGTACCACAAAGCTCTCTGGTACCTCAATATAGCTTTAGAAGTAGAGCAAAGACACAGAAAGTGTCCAAGTCACATTACATAGACAAAAGTTTGCGGACATGAGGCAGATGTTTAGGTTTCATAAGTTTAGGTTTGCAGTTTGGGCGCGCCAGTATGTACATCGCGTGGCATCAACGGAATAGTGGCAGTAAGGCGCGGCCGTGTTTCCGTCGGAAGGTTGCTCAAATCACGTGACTTTTGTGCCTTACTCGGTTAATTAGCCGTCGAAATCCTCACACGGGTAGTCGCATTTTATATAGATCCGAATAGTTCTGGAATTATCCGAAAACTGAGGAAAATTGAGGAAAACGGTCATTCCTTTGACTCGGATGTGACCAGAAATAGTCAGAACAAAACCCGGTATAGTCCAATTTCCGACATTTTCTGAGGAAAAGGCTTCGGGCTCGGAATCGCTCGGATTTACAGATATCTTCAGAAATATCCGGAAATAGTCGGCGTCCATTTTCACTGGGGTTGACCCCTCTTTCCATTCAAAAAGTTATTATTAGATTGGAATGCACTGCCCTGAAAGCGATATGATGCGTTAGACTGTAATCCCCGTCTTGGAAGAGGTTATGATAGTAGAAGGAAAAGAGAGTTTACTGCGGGAACAGTGCCAATGCAAAGGATACGAGGCACGAGCGCACTTTCTTTGTTTTTTTTTTTTTTTTTTTTTTTTTTTGGAGGAGCGTTATGTACCCGTATCGCACCAACTTGGTTGTCACAATACGGGCAACCCGCGGTCTGCGCAAGGGATAGGAACCTTGCTAAAAGGAAAACATAGGCATAGACATAGAGCATAATTCAGAACACATATTTAAACAAACTGCCGAGACAGGGCGTTATCAGCCTCCCCGAGGAAATGCAATTTACGCACATAGTGTGGGACTCAGAGTCGCCTCGGGGGTAGGATGTCTACCTACCTGCCCCGAGGGCCCGTTCGACGGTGCAAATCTGACTCAATACCCACTAAAACCCCGGTATTCGTAACCCAGTCATCAGGCAGGGTGTGTTCCCTCATTAGCAGCCCTTGCCATGTGGCACGTACTAAATTGGGGCTGACTCCTTTACTTCCGTACTTCCGGCTTGTCATGCGACGATCTAGCTGGATTCTCTCATTCACCATGTGTATCCATCTGTTCTCAATCTCCCTCGATGTGAACGGTGTGTTATCCTTCCGTATTACTCTCTCGCATCTCATTTTCCATATCAGGTACGCCGATTCCGCTACCAGTATTCTCCAGAGGCGCTCTTCACCCATTTTTCGTGTTCCTCCAGGGGTCTTAAACACTGCTAATCCAGCTCCCACTATCGTTCCTAGGGCTGGGCGTTCCCAATTTAACGCGGTACCTTTCTTGTCCCATAGCTTCCCAGTCAATTCCCAGACAAGTTCCTGACCTGGACTCTCGCAGCCCGTCAGGATATGGGCTATGTCCTCCACTTTCTGGTCATGCTGGCATATGGCTCTCTCTTGAGCTTCGGCTGTGTAGCTTGTGCGCTGCCAGTGTGTACCAGTCATGTAAGCATCATTGGCAACCATCCACAAGAAATAACGCGTCTTCCTCTCCAGGTCTTTGGTCCTAATTGAAGCCCAGATTACAGAATCTGTAGGGGAGATATCGAAGAGAGCTCGGGTCTGTGTCTTGACTTGGGTTATGATACTGCGCGTTCGTGGACGGTCTGGTGTCACGGCACTCTTACGTTGACGTATTGCTGTATAGGCGAGTCTCTGTGTTAGCACCTTTAGTTTTGCTCCAGTAATCCGTAAATTTTGAGGTACAGTCAGATCTAACTGATCCTCCGTCAGCTTTGTCGTTGCCATACCCGCTAGGGTGTCAGCTTCCTCATTTCCTTCATGACCATTGTGTCCTTTGACCCATTTTACGTGTATTGGTGCTTCATGCACTCGATAATGTGCTATCATCGTTCTAATGATTTCTGCATTGTTAACATCTATGTATCCTGTATCCTCCATCTTCCTTAAACCTTTCGTCAGGTGCGTGATCACATATTTCGAGTCCGTTTCAAGCTTAACTCTAACGGTTTTTGCTATCGGTTCTGTTGCTTTCATTGCCGCCACTAATTCTGCTGCCTGGTTTGACTGTATGATTTTTACATTCTCAGCTCGCTTTGGGAGTCGAATTGATTGATTTGTAGGATCTCCATGCCCGTAGAAGACCCCAGCTCCCGCTCTCGCATCCTCTTGGCCATTGTTGGTGCAGGACCCATCTGTTGCCACTATTTTTTCTGATTCCTCATTCCCTGGGGCTATTTTGCGAATGAGGACTTCGTTAGAGGTGTCAGCGTCATCCGTAAAGATTCGGAAAATGTCTGATAGGTCGCCATTCGTGGAAATTCTGTAGTCGAAAACCTCAGTATTCTCTTCTCGCACGTCCTCGTCGGGTTCCTTCTCATAGTCTTCTGGCTGCTCCGCTCTCGGATCCCACTTCTGTGGGAGGGTATCCAGAAGCTCTTCTGCGCGTAGCATACATTGATGTGGGTGAGTGCAACTATCCCTCTGTCTTAATTCCTGGCAATCTCGACATTGACAACGATCGTTCCGTTGATGCGGGGTTGACTGATCCGTTATACTGACTACCGGTGCTGCTATGTCCTCTGCCTGCCCCACCGTAAGCACTTTGTGTTTCTCCATTAGGCACCTGCTCGCCTGTGAGTTCGTGAGTCTCCTTATCCTGGGATCGGCCTGGATGTGATGCCAAATTGGCATCGCCCTCAATATACTCCTCGTGAAGGCTAGACCCTCTATTCTTAGCCCATATTTCTGTCCCACACTAATCATCCTACGAAGTTCTGGTACTTGTGTGGATCTTGCGCTACTGCTTGTCAGCCATGACTGTAAAAAGCAGTTCTGTTTGATTGTGATAGGTATGTGGTCCTCCGATCGTGGAGTATTCGCCGCTAACAGTGAATCGGCCACCTTAGCCCATAGGGGGCGATTTGGCCCAAAATTCAGATACCGTTTCAACCACATTAGTTCAATGGCCTCATTCCTTGCAGGGATATCGAGTACAGCTCTTCCCCCTTCCTTGATTTTCAGGTATGTCGCATCCTTGTTTACCGGGTTCTTTTCCTTCTCATCCCAAATGTATTTGGATACACGTTTCGCTAACCGTTTTTCCACTTCAGGCGGCATTCCTTGTACTTGTGTCAGGTACTGTGACATTCCCCCCGCAAACATCTGCGTGATTAGTCGTCGTCCCTCCATGGTGGGTGATCCTTTTGCCCACCTTTCCAATACTCTATCGATCTTTTCTATGGTGGGGGCCCAGATCTGAGTCGCACTAATGTTATTCCCATACCATGCTCCCAAAATTCGCACTGCTTCTCTTTCTCGAGCAATATGCAGGTTTGGAGGAAGGATGTTCCGATACGGGTTCGTACCATACTGGTAGGGCACCGTCCTCCTTGTATTGATCACATTCTGTCTATATTCCTCCTTGCCAATTGGTATTATTGAGGTTTTATTGACATTGAACTTAGCTGTCGAAGCAGCACACCATTCGTCGAGGATATTCTGCAGGTCTCCAAAATCGTCTTCTGCTGCTAAAAATACGGTTGTATCATCCGCGAACAAGTTAGCTATGAGGCGTTCTACTACTCCTGGGATCTTAAATCCCTGTAGGTGTGAATTTCTCAGCATCGCAGCCAGAGGTTCGATAGCCAGATCAAAGATTAGGCAGGAGAGTGGGTCGCCTTGGCGGACTCCTCTGATTACATCGTACGTCTCACTCTTTACACCATTGATCATGACTGACGTCTTAGCTGTTTTATACAGTCGCTTTACTGTCTCAATGAATTCTTTCGGGAACTTGAATCGTTCTAGCGTTTTCCATAGGTAATCATGGTCCACTTTATCATATGCCTTCTCTTGGTCTAATGAAACTATGAGGCCATTCTGTCCAGTCTGTTCAGCCGAAGCCATTACCATTCGAATCAGCTTTGTTTGGTCGCTGATCTGTCTTCCAGGTACAAATCCCGCCTGGTTAGGGTGCAGGAGGCTAGGGGCCACTTTCCCTAACTTGGTGGCTAGGACTTTGGTAAATATTTTATAGTCTGTGTTTAAAAGCGTTATCGGTCTATAATTCGCTATCTCACACTTATCATTTTTCTTGTAGAGTGGGCACATCCAGCCATCCGCGAAGTGGGTCTCCTCCAATACCCCATACTCCGCTATATCTCTAAATGCCTCAGTCATTAAATTCGCAATATCAAAAGCCGGGCGTCCCGCCTTAGTCTCGTCAATGTATCGTGAGTATATCGCCTTCCAAAGCTCATAAGTAGCACCATCAATCCCGGGGGACGTATAGTTTTTCGCCCCTAGGAGTGCTATTACTACGTCGCTGCAGTCGCATTTCATTGCTAGGTATGTCTTTTGTTCATCTGTTAAACTGGTGTTCAGGTTACTGAGTACTTGCTCCGTCATGGCCTGTTTGCGTCTCAGGTGCTCATCATCAGTTACTTGTCCCTCTTTTTGTAGGTTCTCATGATAGTCTCTGGCTCTTTTCACCATTCCTTCCGGCTTCGTCTCGAACCATCCATCTGGACCTTCATCTTTTCTTTTAAGTGCGTATATCACATCTCTTGGTTTATTCTCCTTATTCAAACTAGACCAGTATCTTGAGATCTGTTCACCTTCAACTCGGTTCCGCGTCGCGGTGTCCTTCCTGGTATCTTGGAATTGTTTTCTCTCTAGGATCGTTATGTCACTCGTTAACGTCGAGGACAACTCAGTCCGTTCAGCCTCACTAAGTGAGTCATCGTTATTTACGTCCTGTAGTTTCCCTCTCAGCTCTTCCAACTGTCTTTCAGTTCTGGGCATTACTACCCGCTGTCGTTTGCGGGCTACTTGCAGAATATCCGTTTTATAGTGGTGCCATATTAATTGAGCATTTTGATCCATAGTGCGGCCTTGGGTATATACCCTATCCAGTTCTACGTCTGTCTCAAGCCCTTTCCTCAGTGCGTATTGCATAAATGTTTTATCTTTGATGATATGTTTGGGTATCATCCACCTTCCTCTGCCTATGCTTGGGGCATCTGTGTGCGATGCGAGCACTGAGACCATCCAGTGGTCTGCTCCTGGCACGCCCGTTGACTCGATTTTCCATTCTCTCGAGGCGGCTAATATTGGGTCCGTTGCATAAATTCGATCTATTCGGGATTGCGACCCTGTCGCTGTTTGATGGAACGTGTATGCCTTAGTGTCGGGGTACGTGTCTCTCCATCCATCCCGTAGTTGCGTTGATAACTTGAAGTCATCCAGAGCGTCCACCGCTTCCTCAGGGTCATCCCTTCCTGGGAGCCGATCAATAACCCCTGCCTCAACTACATTCATGTCTCCAGCCATTATATCCGGTCGTTGATTGGGGTTCCGTTCAAAATATATCCGCAGCTTGTCCCAAAATTCCTTGTTTTTTGTCCCCTCTGAACTCGAGACGTTAGGGGCGTACACAACCAGTATCTTGAGGTTCCGGTCCTTATGCCAGTGCATTCTTACGAGGAGCGCCCGTCCCGGTATTATTTCAGTTTCGTCTAGGATACGTGCGTCGACAAGATCCTTATTCAAGACTATAGCCACCCCTCCTTTGGCTCTTGGCGAGTCTGGGTCTGCCGAACATCTAATTACCAGTCGTTTCGAGAACTTACCTTGAACCGTTTGGCGTCGGTTTTCGTCCATATGTGCTTCCTGTACCAGCAGAACACCTATACGTTTCTGTCTAACAAATTGATTAATATAATTCCACTTGTTCTTCGTATCTTCAAGGTTCTCGTTGGGGCCATATCCCCTGATGTTGAGAGAGGCAACCTTAATCGATGCCTTAGTCTCTTTCTGTCTTCTTCCAGTCCTCACAGTGGTTCGTCTCATCTGTCTCGGGGGGTTTGTACATGGTCTAGGTACACTGGTCTGCGATTGCGTGTCCTGTTGTTGTGCCCTCGACCTCACTGCCTCTTCTATCTGGTCTATAAGTTGATTCAATCTGTTTTGACTTAGCTCATAAGAATCCTCATCCATCCTCATTCCTAGGCTCTCCATTAGTTGGTCGTCTAATGACCTTGGTGCCTGTTCCTCCGATTCTATCGTCCGTGATTGTGGCCTTATCGGCATATCATCATTGTTCAAGCTATTCTGTATATTATCCTCCCGGTGCTCTTCAGTACCCGGGGTATCGTCTATAAGTACGTGTTGAGGTCTAGCATTTATACTCATGATATTCGAGTTCTGTGGTAGATAACCCTGAGGGCGTGAGGCAGCGGAACCAGCTGGGGGATTGGTCTGGGCGGACTCCCCTTGCTGATTAGTCACGTCGCTCAACGGTACCCTCCTACTCACAGTCACCGCGTTTTTCCTCCCATTCCCTTCATCAGAGTCGTGACTGGCGGAAGAGTCATCAACTCCTCCAGGAGCAGGAAGGCCCGAGAATGCCGTCCTGGCTCGTGGCCGCGACTGAGAAGAGATAGAAGTATAAGCAGTTGGTATTACCTATCCGAGACGCCAACCCACGTCTTCGGAAGACCCGGTCTTTTCCCCAGCTAAAGGACACGCATAGTTCCTCGGGAGGGGGCACTGCCTACCCATACTAGCAACGGTTATAATAGGTCACCGTCCGTTCGGGCATAGGCTTTTACAGACTAAGTCCAGCGCGTGACCACACTGTTGCAGAGTACATGCATACTCGAAACCATCCAGGCTTTCCTGTCCCGCGTACGGTCAGTATATTTGGGCCTTTCTGGGGTAATTCTTCTTGCTAGCCCATTACTAGCACTTGCTCTTCTTACTCTCAATACGTTTGTGTAGATCATAATCAAAATTGTCATAAGAGCATTTGTACAGTAGATACATGTCATGATTATAATGAGACGGTCGCTATCAGAAACCTCTTCCACGTCTCTTTCCGTTTCCACCTCTGCCACCTCTGCCTCCCCTGGCATTGTAATTTCCACGGCGAGGGTTTTGATTGCCGTTGTTATCGTCACCAGCGTTTCGGGGCATCTCAATCCAACCCGGGGTCAGGGGAATAGGACACATGCCAGTTGGGTGATCAATGTTCTGGCAGCGTTGGCATTCGAATGGGTTTGTGATTGGGGTCCCTCTGCCATAGAGAGAGGTGACAAAGGTAAGTGAGCGGAGGAGTCGTATCCATTCGTAATAGCCGGGGAAGAGTCGGGTAGGGGGATCAATATAGACATTCCAGAAAAGCTGGGGTGTACCACGTCGTTGACCCATAAGGACAGGTGACACCCGGACAGAGTTTAGCGTTGTCGTCAAGACGGCATTTGAGTTGACATTTAGTGGGAATCTGTCACGATGGTTGAGGATGAAAGTGATGAACAGAGGGTTCTGCGAGAGCTGTTGTTGTAGAGTCTGCCTGAGCTCAAAGTTGTGGGTGTCCCTGTAAGTGAAACCTTGTAACGTCATTACAAAGGAGTCTGGGGTCAACGGCGCAGCGGGAGGGGGAGCCGGGAATGGGAACGCTCTAAAGGAGCCGTGGGTAGTGTTCAGGACACCTCGGTTGATGATAGCTTGCGTAGTATTTGGGTCTACACCGGTGATAAAATAGCTGTTAATAAATCTTCCTTGAAAGTCCGGGTTACGGATAGGGGGAGCAGCTGTAACAGCAAGGAGGTGAGGGTTGTAATCCTGCACCGCGCCTTCCAACGTGTCCCTCGACGCCACCTGGTCCGAGCCTCCATCGAAAGGTATCGCTAACAGACCCCCGTTATTCTGAAAATGGGTTTCCCAATCGGTGACTTGTGACGGTAGGTGCCCGTCAAAGATGTTGGATGCGTTGATGCCGGCACTGGGGTTGTAGCCTCCAACAGGTGCTTGAGCAACGACGCCAGGGTTGTACGCACCTGGGGCATTCTGAGCTGGTTGGACGAAGTTCTGGGGATTGAACTGGAATTGGAAGGCTGGAGCATTTGGAGGGGCTTGGACTCCAGCTGCAGGAGGCTGTGGAGCAACGACTGGCTGCGGAGCAGTGACTGGTGGTAGTGGAGGGGCTGTCAGTTGGGCAGCAGCCGGAGGAGGTGCAGCTTGACCACTACCACTAGTCTGTGGGGTCGGTGCTGTGGGTGCAGGCACAGAGTTTGAAGATGACGACGTTCCTCCTGTAGGCTGGGCCTGAGAGGCAGGAGTTTGTTGTATGCCAAACAAGGTGTTGTTCAGGTCGAGAGGTCGTTGGAGTCGCTGGAATCGAGGGAATGATTTGTTGGTACTAGGAGTAGCATTTGCCCCAGCAGCAGGAGCGGCAGCCGGAACACTCTGATGGGACGAGGTTCCATTCTCGTCAACCCTAGGTCGTTTTACCCCTCTTGGACCAGCAGTTGGGGTGGAACTTCTGGGAGTAGGGCCGATGTCAGCGTCGATATCCATTCCGGTCTCTGGGCACTTTGTAGAGGTTGAGGCACCCTGGGCAGCTCCTTGCAAAGATGTAGAGTTGGGTTGGGATGGAGAGGAGGTGGGAGGGACACTTGGGGTCGGGGGCACACCGTCCATTTGGGCATCTGGGTCGGCCTCGGCGGGAGTCGGGACAGAGGAGACAAAGGATGTGGTATTGAACGATCCAGATCCGCCTTTCACCGCTTTGCCTGTCGTAGAGGTTATGAGTTAGTCTCAATGTCGTGATACATGAGATTTTGAGAACACACCTTTCCCTTTGCCAACGACAGTGTACCCATCATCATCAGTGTCTCCAGCGTGGGTAGGGATCTCACTCTGCTTTGGAGCATGCATTGAGCCTTGTACGCCGTCCATGGTATCGCGGTTTCTCATAGGGGAGGGAGGTCTAGAGGGAGAGGGCGTAGTAGGGCGTGACCTCGTCACTTCAGCGTACGAGGGGTGAGTCTGCATGTCTGCGGCTGGTGTCGTGTACTGTGGGGCAGCGGCTCCAGTATTGACAGCTGGAGGCATGGTGTTGGCAACGGGAACCGCTCCTTGAGAACTAGCAGCGTTCGCAGCCTGAGAGGTATCAGTCGTAACCTGTTAGAAGAGTTTTGAAAGGAATATAACGGGGATAAGCCTACAGGGGACTGAGCAGGTTGAACATCTTGGTCGTTTCCGGCTTTAGAGAACACCTTCTTGTTGTTGGTACGAGCCATAACGAAGATGAGAGCGATGTTGGGAGATTGGGACAGTTAAAAGCTTTGCAGAGACGGGTAGGCTCGATGCAAGATTGCTGGGGATGTTCGATGGTTCTTCTAGCTTATAAGGCCATGGAGGCAAAGGGAGGATTCGTGCATGAGGCCTTGGAGAGCGGAGCTAAGCTCAGCGGGTTGGACAAAGGAGTGATTATACGGAGGGTTTCTTTGTCGACGATGAAAGGGATTCTGGGTTTTTGTGAGTCACGTGGGCGCGAACCGGTTTCTAGAGGCAGAACCGGGTGATGCCAGGTGTTCTTTAAATGAATTGGCCTGCGTCATCGTCAAAGCACTTGATCAACGAAGGAGTATTCTTGGCCTTCGAGTGTATCACAGAAGGGTGATTCCTGGGCTTAGGGGTTGATAGGAATACACTTCCAGTTGAGGGTAGGCTCTGGCACGGTTTTCGTACCGAAGTGGCCGGTCATCGTCTAACAAAGATTATCTTTCAGAGAGGCAAGTCCGTACTCGATACGTCGATTTACAGTATACAACATTTCGGAAACTTATTGTGGGATTAAAACAGTGTTACAGCTGCATTGTAGACCCGTGTCGTCTCTCCTCTCTCTTTCCAAGCTTCCCTCTTCCTCCTCGACGCTTCACGCTTCGTTCATCTGGTGTGCCTCTATTAACCATCTGCTCCTCATCAATCGGTTCATTATCCGAAGGGGGTTCAAGTGAGAGGTAGAACTCGTCCGGGATAAGGGTGCTTTCACCGGGGAGGGTGTGTTTCGTGGTAAGCTGGGTGTCCGCATCTTTAAACTCGCCTCCGCTTTCGGTGGACGGGGTGATTTTTCCGTCAATGGGCTTGGTTGGTAGATGCGACAGGTGGTCTGTACTCGGGACGGCAGGCGTGTAGAGAATGGGAGGGAGTGTTCCTTGTCCTTTGACGACGAGGACAAGAGAAAGGTTGGAGGGTAGATTAGTGTACTGTGTATCGTTCATCATCGAGGGGTGCAAGGTGGATGAGGTATTGTCGCAGGCCTGAGTGGCTTATGGGTGACGATGTGGTATTACAAGTTTAAGGAAGGCTATAAAATAATCTGGACTTCAGACCTTTTGACGAGTCAGGTAATACAAAGGATACGAGGGGCATAAGCGCCTACTCAGAGAGCTCGGTACGGTGGGACGATGGTAGTCCTTGTCCAAGGCTAATGTGGACGTAGAGGCAGCTGGTATGCCCAGGGACATCCCTCGAGCTCGTCGTACATCGGTGGGACGTACTTCATTCTCGAGAAACAAATAGGTCCCTGCTCTTGCCCGACGATCCAGTGGCAGACCGTGGGAAAACTCATACCAGGTGATGGTAGCGGTTCAAGAGGCCCCCCGCACTTTCTTTGTTTGAAAGGCGGTGAGAAAGGAGGATTACATACTGCGGACCATGAGACTTCGACAGAAGACTCTTTTACAGATGGCCAGTATCTAGAGAATAAATAATATTTGCCATGAATCCATGAGGAGTTCCTGTACCTCCTTGGTATCAAGCCAACTCTGATTCTTTAGGTTCCAACACAAACCCTTGTCGGTTATAATTAGCTGTCTCTGTTTTTCGAATCTAAGTTAGAAACAAGCGTGTCAGTACTCGATGATGGCGATCTGAAAAAGACTCACGTAAATTTCGACTCCGACAACGCTGATAAGCATGCTAATCCAGAGGCACATTCCATGCACAACCCTGGCCCCAGAGCTCTTCCCCAAGTCACCTTCGTGATTGGACGCGTGTACGGCGACGCTCAGTGGGTTGCTTAATGGATCAGTGCCGTTGGCTACGCACTGAGGAAATAGTTGGGATAAGGATTCCGTGCTCTGGAGGACGTAGAACACTTCATCACATCGCCAGACCTAGAAACATGTAACCTGAGTCTGCCATTCCAGTAAGCACTGAAAATTGATGCCCTTACCGACCAATAGCTGCCTATCTTTGTTATGACTGCTCGGGAGATCAGGACCATTGGACGTGGAAGTATTGGGACAGCGAAATAGACAACACCTCCTATATATGCCTGTAAGCCTGAGAGACTGATAGTAATGAGGGGGTGGCTGAACCATACTCAACATCCACCGCCTATGTGAACGGGTCTCCTTCTTGACGTTGGCGAATCCCATTAACAGAGCGAACGTGATCATGATCCCTAAGAGATAGTATGCTATCTGCTGGTTGATTTCTCCTCCGAAAGATCGTCGAGCGACGATAGCGCCAGCGATGTTGCCGGGGATCAATAGGAGTAGTGAGAGGTAGCCTAGATGAGGACTGGGTTTTAGAGAATAGCAGAAAAGACCATTACCAGCTGCGTACCATTGAGTCGATGAACCAGTATATATTGCTGTTTGGGTTTGTCAGAGATAACGTATCCTGGAAAATCGAAGATTGTCCACGCACCCTCCGAATTACAGGGAGGAATTGAGCACTAACGATAAGTCCTCCAACTAGAATTGACCTCTCAGAGTGCAGCCATATTTCAGGACGGTTGACTCACTGATAGTCGTGTAAATGTGCCAGAAGTAGGGTATTTTGTCCATTTTTAGATCAAACCAACGGAAGTCGCCTGAAGGAAAGACCATCTAAGTATTCACCTTGGTAGGATAGGCTAACTATACTTACCCGGAGGAGTCTGCTCTCTCATGATTTTCGTGTTCATCATGAAGGCTCGAGCCAAGCAGAATCCAAAGAGTGCACCTCCAAACACAATAACTGCGCTTTCCTATCAGATGGATGACTGATGCAAGGAAATAGACTGACGTACATAGTAGAAGGCTATACTTCTCCTTGAACCCCAGTGTCCAACTTAGCGAATGATAGAAGGTTTGGGCTGCATTCGCTTCCCGTCTCTGTCTACCACCCGCTGACCGGTTTAGAGGCGGATGAGAAGCATGCTCATACGCGCTAGGCATACCGTGTTCTGAATCGACTGTTGATTTTGTGAAACCATAGAGATGAGCGTTCCCAGAAGACATCTCGCTGCGCCCATTGCTGAGGGATTTAGTTTGGAGTGGGTAGGTTGGTTTCATTCTGGAGGGCTCGGGAGTCGGAAGCTGGAATTGGTCTGGAAAGTAAGCAAGAAGATGGAAGTTACATTATATCATTGCACCGGATCCTTTCTATCCGAGTCATTGGTATCATTGTCGAGGCCACAGTCCAAGAAAAGAAGCGCTGAGTGCACCCTATTGGGTACTAGTATACATATATCAGTGGACTGAGCCCAGAACCCATATAGCAATATTCACGGGAGAAGCGCTGAGTGAGCCCTTAAGCTTCGAGGAAAGAGGTTATTTTCAGAAAATAATTCCTGAAACGCTGATTGGACAGTTAAGCGGTCACCTGAAGTATTTTGCCACGAGCCTCCCGTTTCTAAACCTTGTTCACGTAACACCACTATGTCCGGTGCCTTTTGTTTGCTGCATCTCCTTCTCGTCATGATACTGATGGAGGAAGTAAGTATACTGGGGAAAGGTGCCACTGCTTTGCATGGCAAGATACGAGGCCCCCTTTCTGTTGAGTAGTGGTGTTATTCAATCTATGATCTTGTATTCCTTGACAGATTGACATGACCTTGTATTTCTTGACAGATTGTACTGACATGCAGGTGTGCATTGAGTAGTAGCATTATTTAACTTATGATCTTGTATTCCTTGACAGATTGTACCTACTGACATGCAGGTGTGCAAATAGTACTGAAATTCAGCGCAGGGGAAATTCAAAAACCAATGCAGGCAGCAAAGGAACAAAAAAATAGCAAAGCGTTGAAGGGTAGTCAGGAGCAAGAACTTTGATGCACTTGCCAGCCACATTCAAAAGATGTCCAAGCAAACACAGAGAGAAATATCACAGAGACACGAAGAGGTGGAGCAAAAAAAATGAAGATGGGAGCAAAGCAAGATGACAACGGACTCAGAATTTTCATCTATATCTCTTCCAGGTAAATGAGGTGGATGTTGATCAGAACCTAACGCAAATCGCAATCATTCATTGACTTCAGCAATAGTAACACGGAGACGGAATAGACACAGCGGACGGCAATGGGTATTTGCCATCCATTTTTGTGCAACCTTAAATCTCGAACTTCTGCTCAGTGCCGGAACTACCCCATATGGAATTCCAGCCTCAAAACAGTCCCATATGGGTTATGTTCGGCCTGCAAAAAATGCTCTGAAAGATTTGAGATTTACGCCTGCGCAAAAATGGCTGGCAAATACCCATCGCCGTCTGCAGTGAGAGGAATATGGGAGTGGAAAGAAAGGCGTGTTTGTCTGACGTCATAATTGTACAGTCTTCGGTAAATACCGTGGTTAGTTGGCCGGCACGGGCATTTCGGAGCGCTGGGGTGTGGCCGCTGTGCCGGGGAACCCGGGGAAAAGCTGGAAAAAGTCATTTTGGAGGGCTTGGTCCGAAGCGCATCGGGAAATGCCGGGTATGTGACATACATGCCAAAGACGCGTCTGGAAATCGGGTCAGAGAAAGGCATCTCGACGCCAATCGGGACTGAGTCTTGAGCATCAGGGTGCTAGGAGGAAATGGAGACTAACTCCGAAGGGGCCCAAATGCATCCAGCGCTAAAGAGACATGGAGGGTGGATCGAGAAAAGACATGTCTTGCGCAATGGAGGATGGGAGCAGAGGATACCGAATCTGCCTACATGGCAGATTCTTCAGGATATACATTGCCACTCCACATGCTAGCTTATCCTAAGGTAGGCACTTCGTGCCTATCGTGGATTAATGATGTCCACTGTACCGGTTGAGTGGCAACGAAAAGGGGTAGGAGTTTGAGGTCGTGGTAAAATTTTCGAGATCGACATAAGTTAACTCGGCCCTAAAGGGGCCTCGTAACAACTGCTACCGTAAGTGTTTTATCCTCTGAAGACCGCTTCTGGTTCCGTTCTCAAATCACGTTGTATAGCTGGCCAGTTAGCTTCAGTCATAACGTGTACTGAAAGCTCTAAATCCGTTGGTTCCTGACAGCAGACACTGGAGCACATAAGTGGTCATTCTTACCTGTACCTCAACGTCTTGTATCCGACTTCGTCCACCTATCAAGGAAATGGACCCTAGATCCGTCGGAACAGCAAGAGAGCTCGGCCTTCAACACGATGCTCTAACACGAGCTTCTCTACTGGGCGGGAGCTCGAAAAACTTGATCAGGACTAATTGGAATAGCAGAGTCGTGGGCTCGTGGTAGTGAAGATCTTATTGGAAGAGGTACAGGAAGACGTACTAATTAGATTTTCTTACGCTTTGGGAGATGAACAAACTCAAGTCTACGTTAGGCACTGCCCGAGCGTGCTCAGCTCTAGTAGATTTCTGCCCAACAAAATGACGGTCCAATCTATGGGGTATCTTATCCTGCGTCCTTCCGTATTACTCGAGAGGCAACATTGCACACTTTTTGGCAAGACACCCAGAGATGGATAGGAAGGAAATAATATGTGGCACGTTAAACATGTCCTTGATCTCATACACGTTTAAACATCCCTGTAGATCTTTGATATTGCGATCGAAATGCAATAGCTTCATTCAGGGAGTCAAAAACGAGATTATGGAGTCAACGAGCTCACCGTCATTATCATAGTGCGATATCATACACGGAGGTCTTCAATCAACATAATGATCACCGATGACCTGCACGCGTGCATAGTCGATTACGATATGGTCAGGATGCAGTCGAGCAGAAATAATGAGAGCTATCGCTATTTCAGCCCGGAAGCGTGGATGGGAGTACGTGTTTATCATACGCCTTCCTCGACGTTTACTAATTTTTGGGGCTATCTCAGATTGCATCCTGCCCATCGAGTGTCTACGCCTTTGGTATGTCCGCATACAAGGTTGGACCGGTCATTATCTCTGTTAGCTGACGTGAACGGGGTGGTAGAGGTAGGATTTAACGAAAACGCTGACCGGATAAATCCGAAGCCGGCAAATAAGACTCCTTTGGCATCAGGAATCCGCACTGAGAAACGAGGTCGAGTGCCTGGCCTTCAAACCATTAAAAAATAAGGGAAAATCGTCAAAACACGGTTTATAGAGAAACGCAAGAAGGCAACCAGGTGGAAGAGCCCATGACACAGGACGATCGATGACGCGACGCGCGTTGACGGGAAAGAATCGGGAACGAGTTTACATAGCCACAAGCAGAAAGTGTAAAAAGACTCAGCATCGTAAGTACAGTATCAATCTCAGCTGCAGTACTGCGTAGTGGAGCCCAAGAAAAGACCCTAGCCTATTATTCACCAAAATCTAATACACTGGCAGTTCTGGCTAGATGACTTGATGCGTGAGGAAATATATTTGCCGATGTTTGGATCCAAAGGCAACACGAAATACTCCGTACCGGTCACCGTCTACGATGTTGCGCCCCGCCTTGCGAGCTGTCCGTCGTTCCCCTCCCCGTCCCGCTCGCTCCTTCATATTCAATCTCCGTCCATTTAGTGACTGACCGAGAACTACCTTACAGATTGCCGCTGTTAGTGGAAGGGTCAAACCTCAAATAACGTAGCCGTTCCTCTCAGCTCTACCTTCGCCTCAGTCTGCTCGTCCACCGCTACCGCTACTTCTCGTAATCGTAACCTCATCAAGACCGTTTACCCTCTCCGAGATAGAGAAGTGGCCGAAAACCAATAGGACAACCATTGTGATGCCAAATCGTGGTGCTAGGCCCAGGAGTGTCAATAGTTTGGAAGGACTCTGTAGTAAATAACCGGGAGTGAGGGAGACGAGGATAATCATGTCCGTGGTACGTTTTTACGTTTGTCCTATTTTCCTATTTGTTGCCTCGTTTTCTTTCTTTTTTCCTCATTGCAGGTTCATCCGACTGACAGTCTATCAACAGTACTCTTCTCCATGTCTCCCCACTTCCTCCCTCGTCTCAGCTTCGCAACATGTACAACAACGTCCCGGATTCTCCGGCCTCCCTCTTTATAACTTCTGCGAAACCGAGTTAAAACCTCTGTTCGTTCCGAGGGCAGGTACTTGATGAAATCTCACCTACATGCTCGAATGACCTTCACCGTCTCAACTACGCTCCGAGTCACCTTATAGCCACTCTACTCCACTTCGCCTTCTCCTAGTGTAAGAGGCCTTTCCGTATTTGGTAGTATCTTATCTCTTCCTGCCCTTTAAATTTTCTTTATCGAATCTTAACGTTTACTTTTTACCCTCACCGTTGTACGCTACATTGTATCTCGTCTATTTGAAGAATAGAAAGAGGTCTACTCGTACGAATTGGGCGAAAAGAGTAAGGACCGCCACACCTAGCTTGTGTTCCCTCTTCTCAAAGCCGCACTATTCCTCCGAGTCAACTGCGGTGTATCCAAGGGGATCCTTACTCGACTCGTGTTGGGCTCTTGTAGGCCTCCATTCTCCCTTTCGTTCCAGGTTGATGGGAGAGCTATTGGGCGTCAAGAGACTTCACTGCCGCGTCTTCTCGTTCTCTGGTCGTGCGCGGTTCTTTTTCGTACCTGTACTGGACGTTATGGCATCGACAAACCCTGTCTTTGACCTCGAACTAGTCAGAAGTAACACTTTCGACAGACTACTTTCGCTCTTTATTCTTGTCATTTCATGCAAACTCTTTCAGAGCTATCATCAAAAGTTCTATATCTCACCATAGCAATCTGCTTTGCTTTCAGGTTGCAAGAGGATTAAATCTGTTAGCAGTCTTAGGGGTGATCTAAGTGAATATCTTCAGTGTGTTGCCTGCATCCGATGGGTTTAATGATGCTTTTTCAGCTGGGGTCGGACACAGTCGGTTTCGGTCGGTTTTCGGTCGGCTCTGCTCTGTGCCGTTTTTCACTGAGATTCAAGCCTGAGGCCGCCTTCCAATTTTGGACAGTGGCTGTAACCCGACCAGTGGCGGTACAATATCTTTGAGGGCCCCAGTCCTATAAATCGGCTGACCGCCAAAACCGACGCACGTCCTAGCAGACTCTATATACATGGAATGTATTCGGTTGTCTGCCTAGGGGAGACTGTCAGCTTTCTATACACATTCGGAAGCAAGAGATGCTCTTATACAGCAAAATTCAAGCAAAATTTGAGTCTACGTCGATGACTTCTACCAACGCAACCACAAAGTTCCTCTCTGGAGTCCCCTACTATCTATTTCTTTCCTGCCACCCTTATGTGAAGAATAAACAGTTTCACCAGGGGTCCAGCGTACATCCATGAAGGGGTCAAGAAAAGGCTTTTCTAAAGGCGATAGCCTGCCAAGCATCCCACTGCTACTACAGTCGGACCTTACCCAACAGCAACCTCTTCCTAGAAACCTTGCTTAAAATTTCACTTGTTATCGATGATCTGGAAAATCTACTCAACCACTCAAGCCGGGACTTCTCAATTAAGTACCCATGGCCATTCCACCGTGACGCTATCAATTTCTCTTCCAATTTTGATTTGGACGACCGGAAGAAGCAACGTGAGCTTGAGTGCAATGCCGGAAAACTCGTGAAAGTGCTTTGCTCGCGGTCAAATGATAAGACTAGACTGGTGCTAGCTAGATAAGCAGAGTTATCGCGTGGTTCCTGCCACGTCTTTCAGGTTCAGGTCCTCGAGCACTTTGCGTAGGAAGTGGCCTCAATCCGCCAACATAATATGTACACATACATGTCGTTCAGGGGCGCAAGGGACTGCTAGCTCGAAATAAGCCGAATCTAACGCGAATTGGTCCCGATTCTCGGTGTCCAGTTCATAGCGGAACCTATACATATCTCGACCACTTATTGCCAGAGCTTGACTTGTACAATCCATAACCCACGGCGACTATGCTCCCTGCAGTCGCAAATCGCGTCGTTGTGTACTATCAGACACACTACTTTAGAGATGGTACATTCGTCTCTCCCCTCCCACTTATCGGCTACGTGACCCACCTCATCCTCGCTGCTTTTCATCTCAACATGTTTCACATCGGCCCCGACATCGTCCACCTAAACGACTTTATGCCTTCCGACCCCTACTTCTACCCCCTCTGGCCTGAGATCAACATGGTGCAAGGAAACGGCACGAAAGTCCTCGGTATGCTCGGAGGTGCTGCCCCAGGAACCTACGAATGTCTCGTTGATTCCTTATTCGACATCTACTACCCTCCCCTCGCGGAAGTTATTCGGACATACAACCTAGACGGAATGGATCTAGATGTCGAACAAGCCCTCTCCCCACAAACCATCCAACGAATCATCCGTACCCTCAAAGCCGACTTTGGTGACGATTTCATCATCACACTCGCTCCCGTCGCTTCAGCTTTGACTCGCCAGGGGAATCTATCTGGATTTGATTATATCGACTTGGAACATGAAATGGGGGATTACATAGACTGGTACAACGTCCAGTTCTATTCGGGCTTTGGGTCATTCTTCCCGGAAGATCAATACATCGACATCATTGAATACGACCAGGGCATCGACGCATCTCGAGTGACGGCGACGGTGTTGACGAATCCTGATAACGGAGGAGGATATATCGACATCAGTGCTGTGTTGCATAGTATCAGGAATTTGATGGAGGAGTTTGGAACTGGGTGGGGTGGGGTGGGGGGTTGGGAGTATTTCAACTCATTACCAGTTGTTGATGAACCTTGGGCGTGGGCGGAGACGGTACATGATGTTATGCATGAACAGAAGAGGGTTATGGAGGCGAGGGGAGACCCTAAGGGAGCTGTAGAGAGAAAGAGGGTTGCATCGCGTTTCTTCAAGTATTAGTACCCTAAGATAGAAGAGCGAAGAAAAGAAGGAAACTACCAAAACAACCGAAGGTAAAAAGAAAGAAACGAAGACGAAAGAGTAAGAAAAACTTTAGAAGAGATGACGAAAATACAGCCAAAAATGACTCTGAAGCACTCGCCCGAACGACTGTACAGTCAGTTCTTTGCCCAATGCCCGTAAGAGAGACCATCATGGTTCTGACACTTGTCCTTGTGAAACTGCGTATGCGGGTTGGACACGGTCACTGTGGGTGTACTTATAAGGTATAGAGGTGGTGTAGAGAGGAAGATGAAGATGAAAAGGGGGGGAGACATCTGTTTGATGGTTTCGGGTTCACAGTAAACCATGAAAGAGTCAGACTGATATATATGACGTCAACACGTTGTTCTTTACTTGAGGGCCGGCTTCAAAAATTTACCACGCTTTCTTATACCCAGTACAAACCCAGTAGCTCTTCTACGTCAACTACGTTAATTTAGGCTGCACGACCTAAGTTATTTAGTGTGGTAGCCTCCGACCTTGCAATTGCTCAAGATGTTCTCAAAGATGGGAATGAGGAGATATGGGATCAATATGGGATACGCGTACGTTTGGGGCGTCGTCATCCGAGTCATCTGCTACGTCGTAATCACCCGCACACTGGCAGAACTGCCCACCATCAGCTCGATACTTTGCCACTCGCTACTCTATATCTGGATTCTTCTTGCTCCTACCCCCCTCCCTTTTCACATGAACACGAATGTTCAAGAACAGGATACGTCTATGGAGCCCTCTAACCCTCATTCCACTTTCCTACTGTCGCAGGGTAACAATACTTATTAGTTGTTACTCTGGGATATCATTTAACGATTGCAAGCGGCAGTTGCTTATTTGGTAGTAACTCCCTTAGTCTCCGAGTCTTTTCAGAGTTTTCTTATGTTATGCTTTGGGCTACTAGAGAGCAGTGAACGTATTGCAATGATACGGCTTGAGTACGGCATAGGGTAGTACATGTATCAAGATATCGGACTGTTACTGATTCCTATGTATACTCATACACCTACTAACAGTATCAGGAGGCGAATTTGGACTGTCTATCCTAATTTCTTGGACACACAGCGAACGTATTACAATGATACAGTATACCTCTGGTACAGTTATCAGGCTAAATATCGGGAACGCTCCACATGTTACTCAGTGATTCCTACGTATACCAATACATCTACCAGTATCATTTGGAGGCAAATTTGTACTGTCTATTCTTGGACACAGGGTATATAACTCACCTTTCCTAGCTGCTTTCGTTCTCAAGAATCCAAACCCTCAACAAAGATGTACACTTTGAAGAACCTCGTTACTCTTTTCGTCTTGATTCAGACGATTGGAATGGGTCTACTCGTCGTCAAAGCTCAATGTACGTGCTCTCATCGTCCCGCGCTCGTGAATATGCTAATTCTTATATTCTGCCAGGTGCCACCGATGCCGACGTAAGTCCCTAGAAGTTTCTTCAATTGCTCTGTGACCTTCATTCATCACTCACCAATCTTCGAATTTCCATTCCTCTTATTCGAATGTTTTGATTATCATACTATCAGTGTAAGTCTTCTCTGTTTTCTGTACAATGTCATCGGAAGAACGTCGATAATAGGCACAGACCGATTCGTATGCTGCAATGAAGTGTGCCAGAATATGTTCCTTCCTTGCTCTGCTGAGTAGGCCGGCTTCGTTGTCGATAAGTTGACGTATGAATGGGCCCCTATCAGCCGGACAGAGCCCTTAAACCGGTAGTATACCTAAATCTGCGGGGACCTGGCTCTGATCTGGGGGTATCATATATGACTTCGTGTACGGTGAACTCATAATTTTCTTTAAGCTTGTGTATCCGATATAAGGAGGAGGAGGAGGAGGAGTGTATTACCCAGGCTGGGACTAAGAACTGATACGCCGGGGGTCCGGGAGGCAACCCAATGTAGCTACTGTATGTAATACTAATAGGTACATCACTGTCCCGGGATCAACCACTTCCAGGGAGGACTAGCTCACAGTACGTTTAAACTGCTGTAGATCCATCTGGTCATGGCGACCGCCAAGATACCTGAAAAGGTATGCTATGTAAGTACAGTAATAGGTGACATCTTTTAGCGGCGATATCCGAGTGGCACGAATAATGGAATTTTCTCAAAGACTAGGGTGAGAGAGCCAACACGAAGCTATTGCGTGTGTCTCGAGCAGAGGAAGGAAGAGATAGGTAACGGGGATAGTAATGGGGGAGGCTGTAGTAATGTATATCTTAACACCACGCAGGGCAGATCGGACGGTATGCGTGTATTGAGAGGGGGATCTAGCGCAAAGGTATTCGTGAGAACTGCGTGACAGTCACGCAGTAACTCGCGGAACGAGGAGAAAATTTTGAGTTCGTCGTTGTAGACAGCGTAGAAGTCGTTATTTCGACTTTGAGAATACAAGACTCGGTCACAGGGCGAGCTTGAAGTGTATATAGTGTGTTGTCCAACTTTTGCGGAGAATGGACGGTATGAATAGGTTGGATTGCAGTTTTGCAATTTGGATGATGAAAAGGATGTGGGCCAACACTGCGCGTGGCAAGTATGAGGCCACAGGTTTTCTCTTTACTGGAGTGGGAAGAAGCCAGATGAGGTGCAGAGGCCTAAAACTGGATGATAAGCAAACATGTGAACTGTTGAGAAAAAGAGAGGGAAAAAGAAAAGAAAGCAAGTGATGAAGAAGACGAGAGATCAAGAGAGAGAAGAGAGGAAAAAAGAAAAGAAAGCAAGCAATGAAGAAGACAAGAGATTGAGAGAGAGAAAGATAATCAAAAATGAAAGAGACCAAAAGAGAAAGGAAAGCAATAAAAAAAGAACAAGATGAAGAAAAAAGACAACGAAATGAAAGATTAAGATTGGAAACTTTTGTTACCGGTCGCAAAGATATTGGGACAACATCGTTGTATGGTCATGTTAAGAAATACAGGGCTGCGGATATGGGCAAGGACTCGGAGGAAACCGGAAACAACAGCACGGGAGGAGACGGGATGAATATGCACCGCCACACGCGGAAACGGAGTGTAAAGAATTCAGCCTCATTTCATTTGGCCTTGTAATGGTGGGGGGCCACTTGATGACTGTTGGATGACTGAAATGAAAAGAAAAGTGTAAAAATCTTCAAAAAAGAGGGAGAAGCACAGCCACAATTTCGATTTTCTTCTTGTTTATTTGCTATATTTATCCAGATTCTCTCTCAAACAGTATATCAAGTCTCAACAGGACCCTTCCCCATCCTCACAAGCATAGCTCAGACCCAAAAGTGTCAAGTGAAGATGGCAACAGCTAGCTTCAGTAATTTCCTGCATGTTTCTCATGCATTAAGTTTTATTATTGAACACTCAGTGGTATCAGCATTCATGATCATGTATTAGCATGTATATACAAGATAATCCACTTGAATGAACTCGAGATCATTTGTAGAGGGTCCCCACAAGTGCACAGCGGATACCCTAAGCAAAGGCCTCAAGTGTTTTTTTACAAACATCAATTGACCAGCCAACAGTTTCTTATGAACCTGTAGTAGAAATAATACCAGGTTAATGGCAACCTGGATAGGGCTAATAGCACGAGATTTGCTGATTGCTAGTCTTGAATTGGACTTGAGCAACAATGACTGAAGTGAGAGGACACACAAAGTAAGCAGGAACTGTACGATTTATGTATTGGGAACCATGTATGGGTAAATAAGTAAGTATTATAAGAATAAAACTAGAGAAATTATAAGAAATCATAGCAATGGAAGTGGAGATTGAGATATGAATTCAAAGCTATTCAAGACAGATAGGGACTTGAAGAGGATGTTCCAAGAAATGTTAGATGAGGAGGGACCAAGGAGGGACCTAACAAGATAAAAATTAGGGAAGGACAGTCATTGTAACTGGGATGTGGTTGGGGTGAAGTGAAACAGAGACTTCTGCACTGATATTAAATTACAGCTGCCAGTGGGAACTGGAGTAGATATTCACAATAAGCACTAAAAAGTTCTATGATCTATGAGATTATTGTCTAAGCTGTTTCTTAGATATTTGATCATGGTTGGTCTCCTCAGTACTAACCCCACATGCAGCTCTTAAGGTGACTTTGTCACTTGTATCTCATAGTAAGACTACTCAGTGATATTCCTGGTGGGTACTAGGTAAGGATGTATTCATTATGCAAAGAACTGATTAGGACTGTGTTTTCGAAGAAGATTTACCTAGTAGTGATAAGTATTAGGGTATCCGCAGGTCCCGCAAGTTCCCCGCAGATTTCTGACACCCACCCTTAAACGCGTACGCGTAATGAAGCCAAGAATTTTGAAACCAAAATAAAAATAAATGGGCGCTGCATTGATACTCTATACCTTCGCTTCCGTACCAATAGAGGATCCTAATGAGCGAATTGTAAGCTTGCAAGGAGGAATCTGTACTAGAATGGGGCTCACAGGCATCCACCCTTGGATCAGCCGGTGCATACAGTAGTGGAGGCTGATCTGTCAATCCTATCGCCCAATCGGAGTTGACCTGACTCTCCAAAGCTTGTATATATGCCATCATCCTCGTCATAGCGCAAAACAGTAAAAGAAGGATGACGGCGGTGGTGACCACAATACCCACATTCTTAAATGTCCCAATGACGGCTCCTTTATTTGCAAGGAAACCACTACCTCTGATACGAGCGGCGAGATCGGTGTCAGGTCATATTCAACTCCTGAACTTGAGGATAGACGTACGAGTTTGGAGATGAAGTTTCAGAGCTATCAAATGGTAAGTAAATGAGGCAACTGATTGACATGAATCTGGACGGGCTCTGCTGCGACCCTGACCCACTGACTGCGAAGGTAGTCTATGGTATCCGTTGTAACTCCCTCGAACTGTATCTGGAGAGAGCAAGTTCCAGGTCCAGAGGCCCTACTTAAACACTCGTACTGGCCGCTTTCAATGAGTGACTCGGTCGAAGTGTTGGCTTCAACCTTGACTGTATCCTTGAACTTCATCTCAAATCCAGCTGCGGATGCCACAATCAAGCCTGCTCAAGATACAAGCATTGCGGACAGATTTTAAAAGAAAGAAAATACCAGAAAAAACTGGCTGTAACGGTGACTTCTATTCCAGACGATGTTCTAGTCAAGAGTGTCGTTTGTATCAATTCGAATGTCGTCTCGCCTCCATCGGCCGCAGTACCAAGTGGAATCACTGTCCCTTTGAGAAAGTCACTGAGGGCAGGAGTGGTGCCGTATTCTTCTAATGTAAGCTCCTGGGTGTATACTGAAATTACTGTAGGAACAAGAATAGGAGAGTCAGATTGTGTGTAAGTATTCAAAATCGCTCATTTGCTAGCTCTACTAACCGTGTAAGATAAACGAAAGTAAGAGGTATCGATCCAGAAAGAATAGACCCATCCTCACAAGAGCCAGACGGTAGTGAACGGACGTGGTGAGGGGGTGAAAAGTGCGTGCTATTCAGGAATGATGACTATATGTAGGAGGTGAGCAGACCCGTCCATACATGAACGCAATACAGAAATATTTTTTCGGTTGGCAGATGGCCGCCGCACCTGGGTGATGTACGGAAACAGAGCGAACGTTTGTTGTCAGGGTGGCACAATCACATTCTGCAAAGAAGCGCGCGATAGCTAGATACGTACTGTGGAGACTTTGACCAAGCTTCCAACATTGTCCGTGCTTTGGAAGCCGCAAGTCTCATTGCCTGGCTCGAACATTGTCGCTGCATACAGTGTATGAATTTAGAAAGGAGGTCTCAGCAGAGGCTAAGCAGTGGATGACAAGGGAACGTTCTCGGGAGAGGGTTGAAAAAGCTATCATTGATTATCTTTACTTACCTATACCACTTTCAGCATCGCGAGCAGAAGGAGATCTCGGAGTCGGCGTAGCTTGAGTCGTCATTACCATGGAAAAAATGGTCCCAGCGGCGATTTGAGACGCGTTGATGAACATGGTACTTGATACTAATATTGAGGACGCAAGCAAAATGATCGAAGTCGCAAGGGAACGTGATTATGAAGCCGAGGTACAGACACAAAGGAAGGGAGTAAGAATCTGAGGACCAGATGTAAAAGTCGAGCTGTTTATACAAAATTTCAGCGCCGATGAATCAAAACGGCTTCGCAACGAAATTTCGGGAAAAGAGTGGCCCGGGCGCAGATTCCCTATCACTACTCTAGAGTCTGAACTGTCGTTCCAAATAGAGTAATTGGAAATGATATCAGAATTTGACTGACAGCATCATGGACGGAGTCGGAGATACGGACGCAGTGATGAAACCTTGCAACGGTAATTATAACCCATTACGCTCTTGGCAGCCACCCTTCATATGAAATCTCATCTCGTAAATTTCAGGCTCCACGTTCGTCTTTGAAGTAAGGGTGTGTTTTCTGTGCGGGCAGTCGAAGAACGAGCGTGGAGACTTGATTGAAGTGGGAGGAGTAGACCAGAGCCTAAATATCCAGCGGCGAGAGCGGATAGAGGATACTGAATATCGCTGAGGCGAAAGTTGATTGAGGAAAGACAGTAGGGGGTTAGGTGACGGAGTGGAGACAGGATAGAAGACGTACGGACATCGTGATCCTTCATGGTAATAATCATATGTCAACGAAAACAAAGGATATCTTCAATGAAGATAGACTCACCTAGTCCTCAGAGTCAAAAAATGCGAATTATAAACTCCAGTGCGCCAGCACCCATCTCACGCCGAAAGGACAAAAATATCCGCTCGACGGATAGATGACATTATTGTACTGATATAACATGTTTCTGTACGCCTTTCTGCCGAGCGGATATTTTTGTATTTTCGGCGTATCTCATCCTCAGCTTCACAACATCAGAGTCGGCGCATTTGCTTCCCAGTCTTGCCTAGTACTGTCTCCAGCGTCAACTTTTTCTGGAGCTTTCACTCTCGAGAGCACCATATGATGTAGGGAGAGAGAGAAAGCATAGTAAAGCCGTTAATCATAACACTCAAAGCAGGAGCGTGAGCTTCAGCTCCTTCTTGTGAAAGGTGAGCGGTAGAAGACGAACATAATGAGAAGGAGAAAGGGATGAATAGCCGACTTTGGGACGATGGAGAGAGTGGTTGTAGAAGAAGTGATGTGGAATGGGATAGTGCGGTGAGTTATGGTTGACAGAAGCCATCGACGTAGGCTCGAAGTTTGGTTAATTTCATCTGTTGTATGCGAGTCTCTCTTGAATCAGACTACACTGCTGTTGAAAGAATTTAACCCAACGTCGGTATCTTCCGTATACCACCAGTGTCTTCTCCTTCATCTTGTCCAACCACACAAGTTACCTCCTCAGCAACGCCCATCCCAAAACCCCACTTTTCCGTCCCACCGTAGTCTACCCAAGTCAACGTATGTATGCTCTGGCACCTCCTTCATACATCAGGTCTCGTCGTCAATTCGCCGTATAAGACGCTACGACCTGGTCTCTTCGATAATTGGGTATCATGAACCGCCATTGCCAATTTGATCCCTGGGGTAGATAATTACCTTTTGGTGAGTATAGGATTGGATCTTATCTTTGGCCCCACTATGTATACTACAGCCTACATTGATACTATCATGGTCATCCAAATTGCATCCAATGGGATTCACCGTGACGACGAGAAACATATTTGCCAATATTTGGATCCAAAGGCAATAGACATCACACGTCACAACGGTCCTCCGCAAAAAAACGACTCACACGAAATACTCCGTACCGGTCTACGATGTTGCGCCCCGCCTTGCGAGCTGTCCGCCGTTCCCATCCCGCTCGTTCTTCCCGCTTTGCTTCCTCGTCGTCGTCGGGAGCGTCCAATGCCCAAGTCGAAGCTGCTCAAAAAAAGGCACAAGAAGCGTTGGCTAGCGCTCAACAAACCGCTGGAAGGGTGTTAGACGGTGCTAAAAAGGTTGCTGGGCCTCTTGGAGAGAGAGTTGGGTCTATGCTTGGCTGTATGTGTCTCCCTTCGTGGCTTCCCTTTACCTCCATAACAACAACGCGTCTAACACACCCACAGCCTACCGCCAACCCATCACCTACAACCTCTCCGTCTTCCGCGAAATCTGCAAATACATCTATAGGACTGAAAAGCTCTCTCCTCCATCCGTTGCGACCGTCCGTTCTGCGTACGAGACCATGTGGGCTAGAGCCATCAATAGGGACTTTTGGTCTGGAGCTGTCAGGAGCGGGGACATTGCTAGGATTGGTGTCTATGCGGTGGAGGCGTATGGGATCTTTAAGGTGTGTTTTCACATTACTATGACGTCCGAGCCGTTGTGTTGACGTTGCTGTAGATTGGTGAAATCCTTGGAAGGAGGAGTCTCGTCGGGTACAATGTCAACTAGGCGTCTTTCCTTCCGATATAGATGTTGTTTTCAACGCATACAATACATACCAATGCCATCCCAGCGATGGCTATTTCTCCTCCCTACGTCGTCCAATCCTCCGTCATCGTTGAGACTACCTCTCAACCACAAGGTGGGAGGTTGCCGCTACTGGCTTTAACCCGGACAAGGTGTTCACGTCCCTGGTCTGTTTCTGTTTCTATTTATACGCCTTTTTCCTTTACCTTTTTACTTCACGGCCTGCGACTCTGACTCTGTCACTCCACGAGGCTGTCTCTGTCTCTGTCTCTTGTTCGTTTGGTCTCTGTTCTGTCTTGCGGTGTTGGTGTTTTGTCTCGTGTTTCGTTTCAACAACAACGTCCACGCCCACGGCCCCTCTTCTCTCGTTCTACGTCTCTTTTTCCGTCTCTTTTCCCCCGCACTTTACTTCTTTTTGAGTGGGAAGGTGTGCGGCAGTTACACCTTTCTCTTTCCTTCCTTTTTTGGTTTTTCTCCTTTCTTTTCGTCGAACTTGGCTAGCGCTTTGACTTTGGCTTCTCCTCGTTCTCGTTTTCGTTCCCGCCCTCGTTCTGTTTCTGCGTTCCTTTCTCCTCTCCCTCCCGAGGAAGACAGATGAAGACGAGAGCAGTATAGTATATTGCCCAGTGCCCAGTGCCCAGTGCTTAGTATCTATTCCCTCCTCCTTTTCGCCATTTCGGTCGTTCTCCATTCTTGTTCCCTTACAAAAACAAATGATTGTAACCCACACCGGTTACACACCCGTTTCCATTTCTGTTTCCGTTTATACACCCTTTTACCTTTACCTTTTTACTTGCACGGCCGATGACTCTGCAACTCTGTGACTCTGTGAGAGGCCGCCTCTGTCTCTGTCCTCTCTCTGCTCTGTCTCTGCTCTGTCTCGTGGTGTGGTGTGTGGTGTCGTATCCCCCTGTTTCGTTCCCTAAAAAGCCCTCCTCCCCCTCCTCCCTCCAATGCTACTACAATTGGCTTCCTTGTTCTTCTTTGTCTTTCCTTGTTCTTCCAGTTGCTTTTGCCATTGGTGGATATGGGATATGGGTTACTGACTACTGACTGCGGACTGCGGACTACGGACTACACACCGTCACCGTCCCTACCTCCTCACTCTCAGCTCTCAACCCTCAACTCTTCACTCTCCACTCTCCACTAACGTTTTCCTTCCGTAAGACGAAGGGAGGGGAGGGGGGAGGAGTCATGTAGAACGCAAGATGTTAGCTGAAGGAGGGGTAGGAGCCTGGAGGGGGACTGATGGGGACGTAAAGGGATCTTTACTTGCTTTCCTTGTCTTAGTTTCAAAGGGGTAGTCCTAGAGAAGCGGAGGTTTTCCGGAGAGAGAGTCGGTCGGGTTGAGGTAGAGTGTTTGGTGAGTTTTGGTTATGGATGTGGAGCGAGGTGAGAGGTGTGCGTGAGTGTGTGTTGGCGAGGCGAGGCGAGGGGGAAAGCCTTGCGACCTTACTTTTGAGGTAATTATTAGTGGGAGGAGGAGGAGTGTATTAAACAAGCCGAGTCGTGTTCGTGGTCGTCTTCTTCATTGTACATTGGCAACTTATATGTATGACAGCAAACATGTACCTAGGTATGCCATAGCTCAAAATGAATGTCCAGATGGGATGACTTTGAGCCTGGATTACTTTGTCTATGAGGGACTCGTTCTTGTAATCTCTGACGGTCCCGCGTGCGGCTGTGCTCGATAGGTGTACCGGCTGTTGCCGCAAAAACGCATGGTCTGCAACGCCCATTTGACGCCCATCATCCTTCGCACTTGCTCGTCGCTGTTCACCATCCATGAAGGTTACAATGTTACGAGGCCCTTTAGGACATGTTCTTATAACCAGAGGCTTCGGCGTGTGGCTGTGCAATTTAGATATACGATTTTCTCGAGATTTTGTAATTTCCGGCTCGGAATCTGATAGAAGCCAGTACCGAACAGTTGATGTTGGAATTCTATCACGCCTAATCGTTGACGCCTTCGCTTAATCTCGAGCAGAGAGACAAAAGAAGAATAAAAGTTCTAGCCAAACACGGCGACCCCAAAAAGGGGCCGCCCGAAAAGATATAAATTTGGAGAAATGATGTCGAAGGGCTAAATGGCTAGAAGGTAGAAGGGATGGGATGGGAGGGAAAGAGAAAAAGAAAAAGGAGAGAAAAAAAAATAGGGAAAAAGAAATGAAAAGAGAAACAAGATACAGGGACAAACTTGTCCGCAAGTGTAGCGGGGTCCGTCAACTGGGCATAACCCAGCCGGGACACAACACAGCCCGATAAACGCGGCATGTGCACGAGCTCTGGTATGCAAATCAGCGTTGCGCGGCAATGGGAGTAGGATGGAAGAGGGCTTGTAGAAGAAAAGGATGTTTCCAGATGTAAATTTGGAATGTGTCAGACGTCCACCTTCCAGCAGCCTGGATTAGCGCTGGAGCAGCTCCCTCTTCTGCTAATGCTGTTGCGCCACCTGCTCGCATTAATTGACCACCGAACTTCTTTTCTGGGAAAAAATGACGGAATTTCCTCATGAACCATGTGCGGTTAGGAACTCTCCCGTCACTTTTGATCCATGGTTCTGGGCGTAGTGGGAAGGAGTGGTCGCGTGACTGAAGATACGTGATGAAAAAAGGAATGGGATTTGTTTGTCGTGAGGTTTTCCGAACGAGGACAGTGTTTCCTTCGAAGAAACGATTGCCTTTGTGTCCCGGGAGGAAGAAAGAGTATTGTTCGGAGGAGGATATGTCAACTGAGTGACGTACACACCGAAAATACAAAAATATCCGCTCGGCAGAAAGGCGTACAGAAACACATTTTTGTACAGAAACATCTTATATCAGTACAATAATGTCATCTATCCGTCAAGCGGATATTTTTGTCCTTTCGGCGTGGTAGCATTGTCTTCTTCCTGTTGATTAATTTGGAGTTACCTGGGTCTGTTAACTCTGTGAGGCGAAGGAGGGTGTGGATACTGGTGAGTAGCTGGGAAGTGAAAAGAAGGTCATCATGAGAGGAGTCTGGGGTACTTTCAGGTAGAACACGAAGAGTGATGTCCTCATGTGAAAGGGAGTGTTTTCCGTGTGACAGGGGACCCGTAATGCCTGAGGCAACCAGCCATGGTTTTTGTTACCAGATGGGAATTGCGGAGCTTTCGGATATCGGGAAAATTGGACTCCAATTTGTTGCAGATGCTGGACAGGTATGAGTTCACGGAATCAGGCTTAATATGAGCTGACATGTAGACAACAAAGGAGAGGGTGTCTTGCATCGGTTCAATGGGGATAGAGTGGATTTTGCAAAAGTTAATGTATGAATTTAGAGAGGAAGAGTACGTAGCGGAAGAGCTAGGGTCAATGGACAGCCCTAGAGCGATGGAGCGCTCGCGCACTAGCTTATCAAGATTCCATGGTTCTCGCTGGGGTTGTCTAGAAGACGAAGATAGGGAGAACATTTGTCAGAATCATGCTACGAGAGACAACAAGGGGAAGGTACTTAAATTTGCAGATTTATATTTATATATACATAGTAAACTCAATAGAAGTCAAGAGAAAATAGGAGAAAGGAGTCAGGAGGGTGTGAATCATATTAAAGCGTTTTTGGGGTAGAAGAGGTGTTAGGAGCAGAAACAGGAGGTTTAGCGGGATTGTTAGCTCTGTTGAGCATAAAGGGACATTTGCTGCTACGATGCCCTGGCTGTTTGCAAGCATTGCAAATGTGCAGGCGAGAGCATGAACCTGATGGGAGTGAGCAACGATCCATGTTCCAATTGTTACATGGAACATTGAACTTCCTTGACGGTAGTGAAGTTAGGGCATTGTTAGCATTATAGGGTGTCGCCTCCTCGACGCAGGAGCCAATCGAGTCCACAATAGCCATTCTAAGGTCTTGGAAGTGCCCAAAATCTGTGAGGAGTAGGGTCCGCTGGGAAGCTACGCGAGTCCTGACAGCTTTGTCAAAGGATATGACTCGAGAATGAAGCCCAGTGAAAACGGACTGTGGTGAAATAGGATGAAATAGGATGAAATGTGCTGAGAATTGATGGAAATCTGCCCGAATTGGGACAAGAAGCGAAAAATCTGCTGCAGCTAATTTTGACGGCTGACATTTTTCACTGTGTCGATCACTGCCATTGTTCTGCTTGCTAGCTTGAGCTACAATTGAGCTACCGCTTTGCACAATTGCCACATCGAGATTTTTTCCTCCCTTAGAAAATTTCTGAGTTTGATTACTTTGTCAATTAGCTGCAATTGTCGTCTTCTCAGCTTCTCGCCAAATGAAACTTTGACAAACGTCACACGCTTCACTCCTCTGACGCGTACCACCACCATCCCCTCTGCCCTATCTCTCCATGCACCGTTCACTCGTCCGCCCACTCGCCCACTCGCCAAGGCTCACAGCCCTCATGAGGACAATCAGCGGTATGTGCTATGCGTCTGCATGTGTCTGAGTCTGACAATTGCTAGCATTATAGGCACGCGTTTCTGATGGATACGGTGGGTCTACGCGTTTGAAAAGATATATTCGGGTACAGGTGAGTAACAATTGGTCTTCGTCATGACCACGGTCATCCTAATGCTTCTATTCTATCAAACAGACTCGTACATAATAGCGTTGTAGTCAGTGAGGTACGTCAGGTACGCGTCTTGGCCCATTTTTCCATTTTTTTCCATCTGATACCTTTCTTTACGCAGTATCTACCTTCTCGCTTCCCACCTCACCCGCCTACGACGCGTCACTTCCGTGATTCTCATTCTCGATGTGTCAGCCCGGGGGACTTCGTGTTTTTTCTTGGCTAACTGGCAGTGGGATGCAATCCGGTAAAGGGGATTTGAGTAGATTTGGGCAGAATGAGGCGGATTTGCGCCAACGCTTTTTGTAAATTTGTACATTAGTGTAGGGCCCTGAAACAATCCGATTTCAGTAGAATTGACCATATTAGCAATGCCAATTAGGGCAAATTTGGGCAGAATGACACGCTAAGCATTTTGATTAATTGCCTATCAGACGTCAGTCTGGTATGTGTCCGATTCGGCCAGAATCTGTTCAAATTGGATGGATTCTGGTGTACTACATTGCTAATTGACGAACGACTAATTTCTATGAACAGATCCTCAACAGATTTTCCAACAGAAAGAGAAAATAATAGGGTGAAATCTGCTGCCAGTCATCGGGGTTAAGATTCGGTCCGATTTTTGGGCAGATTTCGTCCTATTTCACCATAGTTGATTTTCACTGGGAATGAAGGTTCATCCGAACCGACGCAAACATACATTGAATGTGCTCTCCATATTGCATCAATTCAGAGAATCGATGTGGGAAGACCACTAACATAGCGGTAACAGTCCGGTTCCAAGCCACGCCCCATTCAACATTGCTGGTGATGGCCTTGGCAGGGACATAATCGCCATACACGAAAGCAATGTTGTCGGATATGGTGTCCACTCGATCCGAGGTGTACTTGATGGAGTATGCGGAGGCATAGACAACGTCAAGATTGACTACATCTCCGAAAAGAATGGCTTTGAGCTCGGATTTGGGGAATTCAGGGCACAAAGGGGAGCAGAGAATGGAGCGCAAAGTGGCTTTTTGGTCTTGGAGATTTACGCGGAGGATATCGAGAGTGCATTGGAGCGATGGAGTCGAGCGAGGCTTCCTGATTCCAAGAGAATCTAGACTTGTCAACGGTAGATCGTTTGGTGACAGGTCCTGTGATGATGTCATCAGAATTGTCAGTCCTCAATCTCTTCCCTTTCTCTAACGCCGTTGAGGTTTGCCTGTCGTGGTCATCCAATAAGTCCATGTAACTTGGAGAGAGTCGTTGACTATGGAGTCAGGGAGTTTGTGGGTAGCTTGGTATTTTGAGAGATGAGCGAGAATGGAACGGATGGTAACTGCCCTGGTCATGGATGCCTTGCGGTACATGTCCACGGCACTCATACAGTGAGTGGCGCATGTAACTCGATCCACAGATTTTTGCTGATCAGCGGTATGCACCGGAGTGGTGTCTGGTGCAGATTTAGTACCGGTGGATGTGGATGGCGTTTGAACGGAAGCAGAAGACGAATTGGTGACGCTGGGCGCAGATTCGTTACCACTAGGTTTAGGGATGGCACCTGGAGGCGTGATAGATTCAGGCATGATGGTGATAAGGATTGATGTAAGATGTGAGTGAAGTGAGAGATATCACAAAAACAAGTTCCAAAGGAAATTGGAACGAGTGAAGAAATGAGAGCAAGTATGATAGCGGAAAAGCCCCGGGCCTGATCACATCCGGGGCCGATGGGGCCAACAAGCCCCTACGACGTTAAGGAGCATCTGGGAGCGGGCCAGACATGTCAGGTAGAATAGCCGGACAGGAGTAGCACAGCCAGCTTTTGTACTGTATACATACTTAATTGACACGTCGAATATCTCCCGCCTTATCCCGCCCCCCATGCTACTCTCACACCTTTTACGCACCCTCTCCACTGTTCCAAACTTGCTCGAGAACGTCACCTTCAACAGCCTCCTTCAACTCATCACTCTCGCTACCCCTCTCTGCAATGACATTCTCGCCAGTCAACCCCCTTCTCACAATCCAACCCAGGCTCCATTGTGCATTCCACCACACATTCGACACTATCTCTCTCGCTCCACTGGCATTCAAGAAGCCTACATTGAGGTGTGCTGGTACATCCTCCAGGAATACATCTGGAGCAGCGACCACGGCCCCAAACATTCCTCACACAGCGGTCATGACCAATAGCTATGTCAGTAATCTTCACATTCTCTTTCCATCCCGACGCTGACTCGCTCTCTCTAGCCCCTCACACCCTATGGCCACCTACCCAGACATGTCTCAATTCTCACTGTGACAACCATAGTCTATTACGACAATGTGATGGAATCACCAAGATACTCCTCTTCACATTGCGGGACGGCGCTATCACTACTTATGCTGCTCACATGGTTTGCTATGGTGCGTTTCTTCCCCTTTCCTTGATTAGCCCCTACTCACCTGCCTACCAGGCTGTCGCACCATCTATTACCCCAACTATTTTGTTGAGTCCAACCGTCGCTACTACTACTCTGGTATTCCTAGTGCTCTTCAAGTGACTGAACCACGGTATGTTGAGAAGGAACTGGTGGATCTCTTTGCAGGGCAAATGGTCATGTCATGGTACATGTTTTACTCCTTTTTTCTGTGGCTCTGCTGACTCTGTTCTAGGATATCTGATACTAATGCCGCCAACATGTACAACATCTCCCTCTCCAAGCCCAACAATGCCTCACCAAACTGGTTCACCAACACTCTCTTAACTCACAAGAATGTTCAAGATGCTTTCATTGTCACCTCTCTCCTTGAGGACACTCAAGCAACCAGTGCCTTACTCGATGTACCCCACTCTGGCGATCAAAAGGACCGGTTCAACAATGCTATGCAAGCCAGGAACATTCGCATTACCACATTTGGCACCCCTGAGGTCAATCATTACTGTGACAAATGCAGACGGATTTCAGTTATCAACGGCGAAATGTGTGCATTCCTTTTGTTTTTTTTTTTTTTTGACCAACCTCTGATGTTATAATAGATCAAACCAGAGCCCTTGTTGCTGATGGTATTGTTATAGGACGTCCGTGATGCGCTTACCAGGTGGAAGATTGCCCAGAACCACCTCTTCCTGGCAAAGCTCACTACTGCACCAAACATCAAGAGCAAGAATATATCTGTGCCATGGTGGGCTGCTCTCATCCCAACCAAGAGGGTGGTCTGACCTGTTCCATACCTCAACACAAGATTCTCGAAAGCAACCGCTGCCAACAATGCCAAGCATTCTTCCAGCTCAAACACATTCTCCAGCGCTCTCAGCCCAATGACATCCATGATGAAGTTGAAGAGTCCACTGGTCCTCAGCCTCAAGCACAGTCTACAACATTCATTGAAGATCCCAATGCCAGATGTCCAGCTGACAAGAACAAAGATGGACCAAACTTCAAAGCAATCTTCGGTCAACTCCGTTCCCATGCTGAGCTTGTTTTTCACTGACCATGTGGGATCATTGTTTGTTGGGAAACATGTCACAAAGTAGAGACTCTTAAACAGTTAGTGGTGAGTAAACTTTTTCTGCCCGCACACTGCTGCTTTTCATTTACAGTAGGGGGAAGTCTCCCCCTACAACCCCCTCTTGTGCTCCGCACACCTTCTCTCTTGTTTGTTTACAGTAGGGGAAGTCTCCCCTACAACCCCCTCTTGTGCTCCGCACACCTTCTCTCTTGTTTGTTTACAGTAGGGGAAGTCTCCCCCTACAACCCCCTCTTTTGTGCTCCACATGCCATCTCTCTTGTTTGTTTACAGTAGGGGGATGTCTCCCCTACAACCCCCTCTTTTGTGCTCTGCCCGCCATCTGTCTTTTTTGTTTACAGTAGGGGGAAGTCTCCCCCTACAACCCCCTCTTTTGTGCTCTGCACACCATCCGTCTTTTTTGTTTACAGTAGGGGGAAGTCTCCCCCTACAACCCCCTCTTTTGTGCTCTGCACACCGTCTCTCTTGTTTGTTTACAGTAGGGGGAAGTCTCTCCCTACAACCCCCTCTTTTGTGCTCTGCATGCCATCTGTCTTTTTTGTTTACAGTAGGGGGAAGTCTCCCCCTACAACCCCCTCTAACTTTTCCCCTTTTCTTTACCCTGCTTGCTTCATTTTTTGCAAGGCTGATGTCATTTTTCAGGGATCATTGCATTGGTTTGAAGCTCAAGGTCTTTTACCTGATGTTTTATTCTACGACAATAACTGCCGACTTTATCATCACCTCTGTGCCCAGAACAATTTGCTCTATCAACATCTGGGACTACCTGTTGATGTCTTTCACTGGAAGACAAAGCACAAGAAGACCGACATAGAGTGTTCATGGCATTGCAACCCATATTGTTTCGATACTCTCAGATGTGATGAGACGAATTCCTGGTATTTCAATTCTTCGATTGCAGAGCAGAATAATGTATGGTTGGGTGGCTATGCGGCCATTGTGAGACAGATGGGTATAATCAAGTACAATTTCTTTTTAGATGAGATGATTTATCGCCAAAACATCTTAACTTTATCTAGACTACAAAAATTTCACCCTGGATATTACTAGTGTACAAACAAATTGTCATTTCTTATCATAATAGAAACATTTCTACAAACCGAACTGTCATTGAGTAGTCTACAAATCTAATAGGAACCAAAAGTAATTGTTTACAACAAACCTTTATCATGAGCTTGCGTCGACTGCCAACCTGATGTATCTTTTCTCCATACATCCCATCTTCTCATTGCCGAAACACCTTTCCCATCCTCTCTCTCTGCCTCGGTCATCACCCTCCATGCTCTGACCTGCTTGTCAAAGTTCTGCGTTGATACATCATATCCGAAAATTTCCCGCAAATATCCCTCAACCTTTCCATTGTCTTTCTTCCCCTTCCTCTCTTTTCCTCCAAAAACTTAAATGCCTGCACCATATCTCTAACCAATATTCCTTTTGGCCATGCACCATCCTTACCCAGAGTATACACTTTCTTCGACTTGTACAACTCATCTTGCTGCTCTTGGATCAACTTGTTCAGCCCTTTCTTCTTTATGGATGGGGTAGAGGAAGCCCGTGGTGCAACTCAAAACTTCGCAGATGTTTGGAGAAGGCAGAGACGCCCTCATCAAACTCTTCCTTATCAGACTCCACTGGGGAAGAAGGCGATTGGATAGGGGACAACGGGTTGTGAATCAGGGACCGAGATTTGATTAGGAGTGAATTTTCGTGGAAGTGCTCCATGGCCAGAGGGCACCAGGTGTCTGCATGTGAGGCTGAGACGGTATGGAATGTCGGGAGGGCAAAGTTTTGCATTGATGAGATGGGCCGCTGGTCCTTGTCCTTCCTCACTTGCTGTCCCAGTACCTCCACATAGCATCAATATCATCTCCCTGCCGCTTGGTAATCTTCTTCGGCAAATACTTCTCTGGTGACTGTCGAATAGACATGTTCATAAGGCTGTCAAAGCCTGGCATCCCCTCGTTCTGAATTCCCTTCCAACGTATGATGACCAGTCTCCTCTCCTGTACAGTGATTGAGGTGTCAGGAATGTCCTCATTCCAGTCAGAGGAACCAAACGACCATATCTCTATGATCTCCTCCGGAGACAACCCCAGCTGACCCAAGAGGGACATTCCAGACCTATCATAATGGGTAGAGGATTGCGAAAGGTTGAGAAGGGGAAAGGTGCCAATATCCTTGACATTGAGGCGTCTTGGAGGTTGGCCATGATGCCAGAGGGTCAGTCAGTATGGTTTGAAGACCTCCAAGACAAAAACACTCACCTCATAATAAAAGATCACAAGTACGGACCTCTTCTCCGCATTCTCCAGTTGTCGCTTCTCTGCTTCCATAGCCCAAACCTTCTCCTGCTGAGCCCAAAGTGTGTGATACTTCTCCTGCAAGCGGGGAGACAAACGCTTAGTGACCATTGCACCTGATTCCTCCAAAGGCGGCTGTGATGTCGAAAGAGGGCTCTCAGTTGCTTTGGAATGAGCTGAGCAGACCACACCATCCTGCCATCCCTTGCAGCACTTGGGGCAGCAGTCACATTTTCAGGATGTCGCCTTGCATGCACAATTCTTGACAGAGCAACTAGGCTTTGTGTTGATAGGAGAGGAGAGGACTGTTTGATGGCTTGCTGCAGAGGAGGGTGAAGGAGTGGGGAGTGGTCGTTGTTTCAACAGTGGTACATTTGGAGGTGGGGTGAGAATGCGGCTAGGTGGGGTAGTGTTGCTGCGCAGATGCTGATGGGACATAGGAGAGAGTTGGGCAGGGTTGTAGGAGTAGTAGGGTTCCTCATCATGGCGGCAGTTCTCTTCTTGATTGACCAGCATGAGCCTTCCTGCCTGGTGGACAAGGGTGCCCTTTCCCTCCCAAGGTGGAAGAAGAAGGTTCAGAGGAATACTGGACATGGAACCTAGTCATATTCTTCAGTACTTTATACCCCAAGTAAGAGATTAATGTACGACACGCACCACAGTCACAGACAAGAGCAAGGCGTCGCAAAGAAAGGAGCCAATCTGAACCGTGTCGAATGCAACACGATCACATGTGAATATTTGAGGTGACGAAAAAGACTGGATTGAGGAAACCATGGCTGTGCAGCAAATCAGTGCAGCCCAGATGAAAGACAGCTCCTACATACCTTGTGCAGAGCTTTGCAGGAGGAGAGTAGGGAAAAGTATGTGAAGAGAGATGGGGGGTGAAGCTGCTCAAAGAACTGGCCCAGGTTAAATACCGCTCAGCGCTCACTCCACAAGTCTGAGACCAAAGGGCCACATGATCTGACGCATCGACGTGTACATGAACATACAAAACAGGTCAGATTGGGAGAGTTGGGCTCTGACAGGCCTGCAAGAGAGACCACTAGATGGCATACACATGCTGACATCCCTCTTGCGTTGATGTGCTGGCCCATGATGGAGAAAGCAGTCAAAGGTTGGTTTGAAGCGCGTCTGATTCACAGTACGTGACAGATCACATGAATACAGACAACTACATACAACTCTGTCGCAGCCCCACCAACCCTGTCACATCCAAGCTCCAAAGACACTCCTAAGCCCCTCCTTCATCAGACAAGCCCTGTCTCAGCGTGATCTGGCCCCGGCAGACTGATCGCTGGGGCCTTTCCGGCAACATACCTATACACGAAGAAATATACATTAATAAGTACTATATATACCTGTATGAAAAAGGAGCAGAGAGGATAAACAGGAGGGTTGAGTCAGGGAGAGTTGTGGAGAGGATCAAGTTCTCACTGGGATCGCCAGATCACTGAAACTTGAACAGGAGACCTGACCTCCCTGACTATGTCAGATCATTGGTGTACAGGTAGTGCAGGTAGGACTCGAGGTTTCTCTCCAGCGAACTAGTAAATCATAAATCTAAACACGTCGAAAATACAAAAATATTCGCTCAGCAGAAAGGCATACAGAAGCATCTTATATCAGTACAATAATGTCATCTATCCATCGAGCGGATACTTTTGTCCTTTCGGCGTGCGGTGTGTAGAATTGTGCGGGTCACCACTGCGTACCAGCATGTCGGTGGCTGTGTATGTGCGTGCCGCTGAAATTTCGTTCGAGTCCTCGTCCACTATGTAAAAATAAAATCCTAAAGAATATCTGAACCTATGGCCTGTATCTAATCTTGCAAGTTCTTAAAACAGCAAATTCGTACATGTATGACTTGGAAACTGGCACGCACGACAAGAAATGACCCGCAGATCTATTGGGGCAGCCCGCACGTATGACATCATGTGCGTGCCAGGTGCGGAAGGCACCCCCCCAATCTCTACTAAACCTGGATCTGGCAGCCGGTCAAAATCGTTGGTTTTGTAGGGACAGAAAATATCAAGTTTTTGTGATTTTGTCGGGACCAGGATCCGGGTCCTAGAGGCGTAGGAGAGGTTTTTCGAGTTTCCTATTGTCTGCGCTGCTTAGACGCAACTATTCTTTAAGCTACTGAGTATATATTTAGATACTGCGCTTTACAGGTCATGAAATCTATGTAGTGCAGATACAGCTAGAGCAATGTAATCTAACTAACTAACTAGCTAGTGATAGCAAGCTAAAATAAAGCAAGTTTGAACCCAGGTTTGAACTTGCGGCTAGTTCTTGGTCTCGTACACCATACCACTCAACCATCACGGCAGTACATAGGACTACGGTAACCTCTAGTAACCTGCACCTTGACACCCACTTTGTCACGACTAGGGTACCGGCTGCTCCGCCATCTGGTCCATTTTGTTGGGACTTTTCATAGGGCCGGGTTCCGGGAGTTTGCCAAAAATTTTCAAAATTTGTCGGGATTCGGATCCAGGTTTAGTAGGGATTGGGGGGGGGGCCTGGTGCGGACCAGCCCAATACCCGATGCGTCTAACTAACTGTTGCTCTCTATTGCTACCCGTGTGCAATGGTGCATTGCAAACTTAGGTAAACAGCTCATAAGCTCTCTGAATGATAATGAAGAATCAATATGCATGCGTTAGGATCTTCGACGTTGAGAAATGCTCGTCCCTGATGTCGTTCGGGGTTACCCGATGTCACTTCCCACGCTTCCTATGAGCCTCGCTCTCTGTTTGCCTCGACTCGGCTTGCCTCAACAAGTAGATATGTGCCTCAGAGATCAACGGAATGTGTTTGAGACATGTATAGGTGTCTTTCTAATTTTTCTCACAGCCGGATCCTCGGTAATCATGAGTATATAAGTATGTTATTAAAAAAAGTTGGTCATTTTGCAGCACTCGTACTCGCTTAGAGCACTTAGCCGGGGGTTTAAAAAGCTAAAAAAAAATCTAATAAGGTATCTGAAACCTTAAAGAAGCTATCCTGGTTGTATATGACTTTTTGGATGTGTGTAGTGAGAAATGCAGCTAATCCAAGGTGACACGCACAATTCTCGCAACTGTTTCGGCGTGTATATCATCGTCTATCATCATAACAATCTATCCATCTTTTGCCATAGCATTTGATTGATACTTACAGCCTTAAACAGCATCTTTGTTATACCTCACCTCACTTATGCTGTACTTAACCTGTACTTACCATGCATAGCTATCTCACATATTTACAGTGGTGGCCCACATCTTCATTAATACATGGACGGTTTTATACTTACACAAGACAGTCTGTCATACGGACGAGTAGTCAGTGGCAAATGGACCTCACGAGGAGACTTTGCCTCGCAGCCAGGGACACCGGGAAATTGGAAAGAGGTTAATGATGCTGGTTGGTTAGGTTGACAATGATGGCGATGACAGCCTCTTTCACCCGTCCCCCTTCCTAGGGTCTCAGTGCAGTCTCTACCTCACTCCGTTCATTCATCTTCCTTTCTCATGTAGTCTGCCATTATCCCCACAACTGTACCCACTACCCGATCCAAGGGGGAGGCAAATTTTTTTTCAAGGACATAGGGTCGAATTTTTTTTGAGGAGCTGACCAGCCGACGGACGGACCGACTCTATGTCGCTCAGCAAAAGCCAGCCTCCCCCTTGACCCGATCTTTACACCGAGCTCCAGGGCGGTGTTCTACGTTATCGCAAGGCCATCCTATCCACGCCGCAACTAATAAGCGTCATCACCACATAGACCTTTTGAAACATAATCTAGGCTCTCTGATTATCTCGTCTTGCGGACTACCGCTACGGAACTCTGGATTCCTTGAGCTTAAAATAATCCACTGTGTATCATAGATGGCGTCACCCTTGTTAGATCCTGTGCTGATTGGAGCTCCGACGGAGTTTACATGAATTGTCCCCAAATTAGTGGTCCGTCATTTTCAAGTCATTTTATCTTCCATATATAGTTCAACTTGATATAGTTCAGACTTCAACGCATTATGGTCTATTATGATCATCTGGTTAGTAACTACCCTTCTTACCACTGCTGCCGTTTCCAGTTATCACGCCCTTCCCGGGACATCAGAGGCGACAGCTACTTAGAAAATGTCTTCTTCTTTGTTCATTCATGTAGAAATGCTGCAAAAATGCTATCACCACTGATCGAAGATCTGCTGACCCTCCCTCCAATTTCTGCTTCAAGTCGAGTGCTTAGACTTGTGTATTCCGCGCCTCTCCATCAAAATAGGTAGGATGACTATCATCTGTTGTTGTTGGTTCTTCTACTGATCATCAAGATCTTTGCTCCCGGTGAATTGAAGCTCTTGAGTCTTGATAAAGGGCTACTTACTACGATCTGTTCAGAAGATCCAGCTAAGCCCCCACCCTTGAAAGTTTCAATGTCTGACCTTTGGTCCGAGTATGTCAGTATTTCTGTCCTATCATTGGTATGTCATCCTCTATTCCCTGTAATTTTACATGGAGCACTGACTTTTCTAAATAGTTGACTCATGTGTTGTATGGTAGGCGCTTCTCAAGAATTTCCGCCTGCTGCAACAATGTCACTCAGATTACCCACAGGTGGATACGCAGTTCTGTTCGCAATCTGCATGTATATCATGCGTTGTAAATGCAAGACTATCGAAAGAGCGCATAAAGTTGCTATCATGTCTTTGTTTGCTTTAGCAACAGCGGGGTTCATTTTCGGTAGTATAGAGGAGAATATGTTTGTCAAGTTCGAGAGTGCCAGCCCATATTTCGAGTTCAATGGAAACTCGTATACCCTGTATCTCACATCACGGTAAGTAGTCAGCTATGTCCACCACCCCGACCTAAAAAGTATGCACAGGGCTGTTGTGTTTGCAGTCTATACGCTGGCAAAGTAAACCCTGCCCCCTTCACTTTAGCCATCCTCAGCTAATCCACGCACCTCAGCGCTATAGCAGATTTTATCTTGGTAGATTATTCACCACCGACTCTGACTTACATATAACTTGCACCTGCACTAGATCTACAGATGCTACAAAATATGGGGGTTCAATAAACGGGTCATTGTATTTCCGGTGTTCATCTCTGTGGTGAACAATGGCAAGTAAACAATTCATTCCGTCTTCACCTAGGACTGAACATCCGATCAAGGTCTTGCATTAGTTAGAACAATATCATTGGCAATGCAGGTCCATGGGTCGTTCAGTGAAAGCATGATTCGCATGGAGATACTTGGAAATGACGTTCTCATATCGTTCTTCATTGTGAACTTGTTCACAAATTTATTTATCCCTTTTATGATTGGTATATCTTTCACAATCTCAATGGTGTTCTTGGTGCTGACTGGTTGATCTTCCAAGCGGGGAGAATCTGGTGGATCGGGCGCCAGGCCTCCAAGCTCATCAGAAGACAGAAGGACCCCCTTACTAGGCGAAGCGTTGCGATATGGTATTTACAACTCATATATTATCGGATTATAACTGACTGTTTGAATCCTTCTAGTCTTGAGTCTGGAATGATATACCCCCTGTTCTTGACACCTACTCTGGCATTACTTCTGTCTCCTGTGATTATGGCAGGTGGGCTTATGTCGATGCTCACTCAAGTTGTTGTATGTCTATTTTACTGGTATACTTATTCATCTGAAACTGGATTGTGTAGGGGATTGCACCGACCTTCATCATCGTCCGAGTCGCCCTTGGGATTAGTATCGAAAATGTTGAAGATACTGTGGCTAGGGACAAGGAGGTTGATGGCGGACAGCAGACTCGGACCCTGATGTCAATCTTTGAAGACGATGCCAGTACGGGAGTGTCTGTGTAAAAGCAGGATCTCTGGTACTGGAGCACTGGTTCGTGGTACAAATTTTCGGTTTCAGTCCCAAGTTCGTTGTCGTCTGGTCGCTTTCGCGGTCTATGTAATTTTGTGTTTACACCGTGCGTTTCATGTAAACGCACGTAAATGCGAGCGTCTACATTTTTGCGTTTTGCGTTTACGCTTGGCTCACTTTTTTGTTTACATTGTGTGTTTCACATCATCCAGGCCAAGGTAGACTGATTGAAGATGGCCAACCTGAAATCAATAGGTAGTTATTTATGTAGAATCTAATCAGTGAATATCCTTTGTGATTTGACCTGTCTCAAACGTAGCCTTGCATCTAAATACAACTTGGAAATGGGTTCTTAATGTTCCAGAAATCCATCCCAGTATTATATCATGTGTATAATGTACAGACTTCACTCCCAAGCTAGTGACTTCGGACTTGTAGCTTTAGATTTTCAAATATAAGCAAGAAACACTCTTGAACCAAGCATATGCTGATCAAAATTCCATCAAATATACGTTATTATTACTCAAACTTTCAAAAATCATTGTAAACGCAACATGTCAATGTGAACGCAAATTTTGAAACGCGAGACGCGCGGTAAACGCACGTGCAAACGCAAAGTAAATGCAAAGTAAACGCTAGCGTTTACGTTTACATTTGCGTTTACATAGCGTTTACTCACTGTCATTTTCCACAGCTTAGCCATTATAAAATGGCTGCAATAGCGGCAACATCCGACAACTTTCCCACGCATCTCGAATGAAGTTGTTGCTCTTAGCGGATTCCGAGGGATATTATCCGACCAATCTGAGGATGACCTGCGGAGGGTTGACTGGGGAAAGGTGCCACTGCTTCACATGGCAAGTTACGAGGCCCTCCTCAACAAAATCATACCAAAATTTCACTCTTGTATTGACTACATTGCAGCTACTTGCAAAGTAGTATGAGTGAAATAAGTTAGGAATTTGAACCCATGGAAAAGACTTTGAGGTTGCTACAGGCCGCTAAGAGTACAACATAGTTCGTGTTAATGGGTTTAACACAATAATGAAGGGAAGGGTCCTTGGAAATACTGATAGCAGATGTGTTGTCCAAGGGGTGTGCAGTCAGTCGACGCGAGACCAGATCTTGGGGGGGGCCTTGTGACCCAAAAGTACATCCCCCTTTTCGATACTTACAATGTCATTTTCTCTTCAAATTTGCCTTAGAAACAAAGAAAACTTTGCGAGAACTTGAGTTTTGATGCCGCCGGTGGTTTCTACGTCCAAATATAGTAACCGGACATTGCCAGAAAGGCCACGCGGCGTGCATTGGTCAGCTTCTACTCATGGTCACAGAAAGTGATGGTCTCCCAAGCTTTCAGCACAGTAAATTTTTTCTTTACCTTGAGCCTCACTGAACTCTGCTGGGACCCAAGCTCTACCCATTGTCCTTTAACATCTGCAAGATGTTTCTATGGCTAAAACTTTGAGGTCAATTGAAGTGAAGTGCTCAAGATGAACAAAAAGTTTAGATGTATGTAACATCATGGGACCGTCACTTTCTGTGACCCTGAGTACTTCTTCCACGTCATCAACAGAAAATTTTCAATGGGAAAGAAAAAGGCACCGGTGCGTCTGTCAATTAGTGTTCCCACTGGTATACAGTAGTTAATAAATGCTTTGCCGCCTAGCCTGACTTCACAGTAGACAGCAGGTAAAAAAGTAGAGGGGATGGTAGATCTCGACTCTCGAGGGGTACTGCTACTACAATTACCATAGTTTGGGGATAAAGTATATTAAATTGAGTGGAATAAAATGCTGATACCTAGAGAATAAAGTACTAGGCTGGTTAGGGCGTAGCTGACTCTGCTGGGTATGCGACGATGGGAGTAGGGAACTGATGAGCTGGCAGTGATGTCACTACTTAGATTGCCGTGTGATCTTATCTTATCAAATACCATATTAGGAAGGTGGGGGGGGGAGGGGGAGCTGGCGGTCCTTGTGACCCAAAAGGAACATCCGGTCCGGCTATAACTGGCTGCACACCCTTGTATTGTCCCAGGATAATGTAATGGAAATATTTTGAGTGAATTCAATATCTTTAAGTACTGCTTGGAGCCAAATAGCTTCCTTTGCCACTTCAAAACCTGCCATATACTCTGCCTCACAAGATGACGCTGTAAGTGTTTTCTGCTTTCTCGCAGCCCAAGACATGATACCTGATCCCAAACTAAAACAATATCCACCTATGCTTTGTCTTGTATGTAGGCAATTTGCCCAGTCAGAATCCATATATCCTGTCACAATAAATGTGACCAATGCCTTACCTTACACAGAGTTGCAGAGATCAACTACTGATGTGAGTGAGTACACAATTGCTATATATAGCAGATCCCACAATGATAGCCAGAGCTATCATTGCCAGCCTTTTGGCAAAGTGGTTTACAAGTCTGTATGGGATCAACTTGTTACATATCCTCATAATGTAACTGAATCCTTTGCACCACTGAGGACTAATTGTAACTCCCATGTACCTTTTAGGTATCAAATGAGATGAATAGTGGCATTCCAGTGCATGTAAGAATAGTTGGTAAGATATTGGGATAATTGCTGGACTGTATATGAAATATCCAGTCTCACCCCAACTGCTAGATAGATCAGGCATCCAACTAGTGATGCATATGGTAGTTGATCGAGGTCATATTTCTGTTGTGGGGTAAGCTTTCCAACATCTGGTTTTCACATTTTCAGACCTGGGTCCATAGGAGTCTCAGGGATATTGGTGTTCGAAGTATACTGGCCAAATTGCTGGATAATATGGTCAATGAGGGCAGTCTGGGACAGGGAGAATGTGTGATTGGTTTGGTTTCATTGAATGGTGATGCCAATGCAGTATTTTGGTTTGCCTAGTTTGGAAATTGCCCATTTCATTTTGATTTGAGCTTTGAATCGTTCGGCTTCTGTTTTTGAATCTGAAATGATCAGAAAATCATCAACATGAACAGCAGTGTGTGCTTTTTGGTCACATGTGAATTCCACATTGCATGTTTCGGCTGTGACCAAAAATGCATTGCACATGTCAACCTCATGTAGACCATGCTACCACTACCATTTAGCATCTCAAACATTCTCAGACATCCTATCACACATGGAATCATCACCTGAATCATCCACATCCACATCCTCTTCCATGTCCTCAATGTGATAAGCAGAGTTTGAGCAGAGTCATTTTCTGACCACTCTGTTTCATCCCATACAGACTCTTCTTCAATCTCCATACATATCCCTCTTGTCCTGGTTCCTGGAATCCCAGTGGTATTTCCATGTACTGTACCTCATTCTCAGGTAATACACTGTGTAAAAATATGGTTTTTATGTCAATTTGTTCAGCTTCCCATCTGAGATTTCCAGCAATGGCCAATAAGATATGCCAGGATTCCATGCATGCTGTCAGTGAGAAGGTTTTTGTAAAGTCCCTACCAAAAATCTGGTCATACCTCTTAAACACCAGTTGAATCTTCCATCATATGGGCTTTCTGTTCTCGTCTCATTTTATAGTAAACACCATTTGGCCTTTATAGATCTTTGTACCAGCAGGCACATCTGACCCTGGTATAGCATTGTAAACTTCATGGTGTTTTAACAAGTTCAACTCCTCTTGTCTGGCATTCTCCCATTTTGCTGAGTTGCCAGATGCTTGAGCTTCCTTCCATGTACATGGTTCATCACCTGTCTGGAAATTCTGAACCTCATAGCAAATTGCCCCATAGATCTCATGTATGAGGTGGGTTTCATTCGGTCTGATTTCCATTTTTAGAGCTTCCATAATCAAGGCTTGCAGCTCATTGAGCATGGGAGCATTCATCCTTTCCTGATCAGCTGGAGGGATCTTGTTCTGCATTGCAGCAATAGTCCATTTCCTTTCTTCCTTAGCTGTTTCTGCTCGTTCAGCACTTTCTCGAACAGAGTCCACTACTTTCTGATATGGGGTACAACAGTCATATTCTGGGTTACTCTTTTCAGTTAGTTGTGTGGATCTCCTGGGTTCAGTTGGTTGTTGATTGATTGGTCAGGTGGGTGGATCAGTGATGGGAGGTTCTTCAGGAGATTCATCAGGGACAGGATCTTGATTTTGAATTGGTATGGGGACAATATTGTCATCTGCAGCAATAGGGACAGGAGTAGAGGATATATCATGAGGTTCTGGGATGATAGGGGTGACAGATGGTGAGCCAGACATTCCTTCAGTCTGGCTAACAGTAGGAGAGACTTGGTGGCTCTCAATGAATTTCACATGATACAATGATATGATTTTACCACTCTTGCCTTTGAATTACACTCATAGCTGATGAGGACATACTCGATTGATCTCAGAAAGATTTAATCTACGCACAAAACCCAAACATCCCAAACCAACTGTTGCCAACCCATGAACTCATCACAAGGACTACCAAGTTAAATGGTCAGAACCAATTGGACAATTCAAACCAATTGCACAGCCATCACCATGTCCCCATCCAATCTTTTCATCATACTTCGGGATCTCCAACAATCTTTACTGAGGAAGATTATGGTTGGAAAGATATTCTGAATCAGTGGGAACAAGAGATCATGGAAAGTCTGTTGAAAAGAGAAGAGGAATACCTGACACCAGACTTGGAATCATCTGAAACACCAGATATCAATATCTGTGCTGGATTCACCAAGGCTCAGGAACTTGCAGAATCAGCTCAAGAAACCAAGATATACCTCTTACAGATAAGATTCCATCTCAATATCATCAGTTTCTGCAAGTTTTTGACAAGCAAACTTCAGAACGATTACCAGAGCATGGACAATGGGACCATGCTATCGAATTGAAAATGGACTTTGAACCTCATCCTTGCAAAACCTATCCCTTATCACCGTCAAAGAAAAGGAGCTTGATAGCTTTATTGATGAAAACCTGAATAAAGGATATATAAGACCTTCAAAATCCCCTATGGCAAGTCCTTTCTTCTTCATTAAAAAGAAAGATGAAAAGCTATGCCCCATACAGGATTACTGAGCATTAAATCATGGAAATGTGAAAAATGAGTATCCTTTACCACTCATATCTGAGTTGGTAGACAAACTTGAAGGAGCACAAGTCTTTTCCAAAATTGATCTTTGATGGGGATATAACAATGTACAAATTAAAAAAGGAGATGAGTGGAAGGTGGCATTTAAAACCAACAAAGGACTTTTTGAACTGACAGTGATGTTCTTTGGTCTTATGAATTCTCCTGCCACATTCCAAGCAATGATAAATACTCTTTTCAAGGACCTCATCAATTCTGGAAAAGTGGTTATCTATATGGATGACATTTTGATCTTTATGGAAACCTTGGAGGAACACCAACAGCGCAACTTCAAGTCAACAACCTCTATGCAAAACTGGAAATTCAGTAGAATTCCTAGGTCTGATCATCTCACACAACACTTTGGCAAAGGATCCAGTTAAATTTAAAGGTGTCACCAAATGGCCAACCTCATGATCAGTCAAGGATATTCAATCATTCCTTGGGTTCAGAAACTTCTACCATTGGTTCATAAAGGACTTCTCTAAAATTACTTGACCACTTTTTGATCTGACCAAGAAGGATGAGCCGTGGAAATGGTCTATTGTAACTAAAGAATCCTTTCAGGCACTAGAGTAGAAGTCAATTCTTCTGACTATGCTACAGGAGGAATTCTAGCTCAACAAGGGCCCAACGGTAAATGGCGCCCAGTGGCATATCTATCGAAATCCCTATCTGAAACAGAACAGAATTATGATATTCACAATAAAGAGCTACTGGCAATCATATGTGGATTAGAAGCATGGCGACATTATCTAGAAGGGGCACTGCATAGTGTTGAAATTTTAACCAATCACAAGAACTTGGAATACTTCAGAACAGCTCAGAAATTAAGCTGATGACAAGCAAGAATGGCATTATTCCTTATGCAATCCAACTTTATTCTTGTCCACAAACCAGGAGTCCTTAATCGTAGTGATCCCCTATCCCGATGACCAGATCATAAAGAGTGGGTCAAGGATGATAACAAAGATAGAATATTATTAGATCCTAGATTCTTCAGGATACGTGCTACAAGGCCAGGAGTGGTGGTTGTGATAGGAGATGCAGAGCTGAAAAGACAAATTCGAGAATGTTCACAAAAGGATGCTGAGGTTGTGAGTGCTCTTGAGATCATATTGAACAATGGTCCTCGTTTGCTAGTCAAAAATTTACAGGAATAATTTTGCTCCAAGGGAAGATCTATGTTTCTTACAACCAACAACTATGAAGAGACATCATCAAGATGCACCACGATAGCCTTACCACAGGACATCCAGGCCAGTTCAAGATGTATGAATTGGTTAGCTGAGAATTTTGGTGGCCCAGTATGTCAGTCTTCATCTGTGATTATGTTGAAGGGTGTGCTACTTGCCAATTCACCAAGGCACAAAACCATCCATCCCATGTCCCCTTGATTCTGAACAAAACACCAGAATGACCCTCTGGCACAATTACCACTGATTTCATCATGGATCTCCCAGAATGTGATGGCTTTAATCCAATCCATGTCACAGTAGATTGGTCAACCAAGACAGTCATCATTTTCCCTTGCTGAAAGGACATTGATAGCAATGGCACTATTGACTTACTCTTCAACAACACATGGTGATGATGTGGTCTTTGGGGCAAGATGATATCAGATAAAGGTCCCCAATTTGCAAGCCTGCTAAGTTAGGTATTACTTCAGCTCTCAGTACAGCTTATCATCCACAAACAGATGGCAAAACAGAAAGGTTCAATCAGGAACTCGAACAATACCTATGTAACTATCATCAAGATGACTGGGTCAAATATTTGCCATACACTGAAAACCAGTGTAAAGAACTCAGCCTCATTCTTCAGCCTCATAAAGAGAATAAGGAGAGAAAGCAGCTGTGACATACATTAACACATTGTCACATGTCCTCTAGTCATAATAGCACCAAACAAACTCCCTCCTCTCCTGTATTGGTCTTGTAGTAAACCTCTATGTGTCACAAACCCTTGAGCTGAGCTAACCTCTTGATGCTGAATGGGCTCGTCGATGAGGGGAGAATGCCTTAGGAGGAGTCTGGAACCTAGGGTGGCTTCGGTGAGAGGGAGTGACACTACTCATCCACTGACCCTAAGCCTATGAGATCAAAGATCAGAGCTGCTGGTGGATCAATCTATACACCTGTACAGCAACTGAGATGACAGCAAAGAACTAGATCAAGGAGAACAACAATGGATGATGAATGTAGAATGAGAATCCCTATAAAGGATATGAGACAACTGTGACTCCTGAGAGAGTTGTCTGACTAGATTTGCCGCACACAAGTGTAGTGCATTTATACTCAATTCGCAATGCAGAACAAGCAAAGAAGAATGAGAGGAAACAATGTCTCGAACAATAGACTACAATAGAGCTGGAACTCCATCTGTGACTGACCTTATTTCATATATGGATAATGTATGTAGGGTTTAGGGTCTCATTCTTTCATTCCTTTGTTAACAGGCCTTCGAGCAAGTAGCTGCAATAGACACTAATGTAATAAAATTTTGAAAATACCTTTTCAATATCTTGCATAATAGCTTCTACTACCTTGAAGCACTTGCTATCTCCAAATACCTTCCTCATGCTCTCCATTGATGACCTCACAGAACAGACCATTTTCCGACACAGTGAATGGATTGGAAAAGGGAAAGTTTATCATAATCCACCTTTACATGTTGTTGACAAGCTCTTGCACATCATATGACTACCAGAAGACTTCCAGACCATTCTCCATTCTCCCGATCTCCCAGTCAAAGATTTTATTACCCTCAAACTCCTGCCTCTGAGAGAAGCACTCAGTGTTGGAAAAGGTCATGGCTGATTTCTGGGGGTGCAAGAAAGACGAGGTTGAGGAGGATGTAGAGATGGATTTGTAAAAAACTTAGATTCTACTTGTAAAGTATATGCTCTCCACTCGATTTTTGCTAGATATACTCAGAAATGCGTGGAACGCACTTCGGAAATTTTTCGATTTTTTATAGGCTGGTACCCCAGTTTAGACAAAAACTGGACCTAGGAGAAGGCTGGTCCCAGGTTTGGACAAATTTTTTGATTTTTTGAGATTGGGCCGCAAAATGGTTCAGACAAAAAGTGGCCAAAATGCTAAATTTGGGGGACAGCCTCACCACCTATTATCCAGGGTCCTCCTGAGTCCCATTTATCACAATATAGAGTGAGTTGGATCGTTTTGGCATCGTTTAGGTGGTTGTCATCTGTTGCTTGCAGTTTGCTCCAATTTTCCGACATTTTGGGGGTGCATGACGCATGACTTGCAAATTGAATGAAATGGGACAGTACTGGGGTAAGGGGCCACTGCTTCACATGGCAAGTTACAAGGCCCCTTACCCTTGTCATACTCAGCAGTACCAAGAATCATGTTCATATAATGCATTAGATCTTCCATGTAGAGCATAGGTAACAGAAAACACATAGTATTGAGTAAACCCCAAGACAAAAAACAGATACTGTACTATTTGACCACAAGTTCGCATAACACATCACTCACCCCCTTTGAACTGGCTCAAAATGCTTCTCATAATGTGTAATGGACACATTTTTGAGAAGTTTGTTACCAAAAAAAGGGTTGTGGGAGTGCCAGCTTAGCCAGCAACCTTCCTGATATGGTGACCCAGGATGAAAGTATCGCATCACACTTGAAGTCAACGAACTTATATTTTGACAATAAGTCAGGAGGAGTCAGTGAGGAATGGATGCGACAGTTGCAGACCGAGAGAGGTACTCGACGGCTGAGGGCAGTGATGACATGTGTATTGACATCAAACGGTCTTTGGACTCAGTCCAGACCGAGTCTAGACATTTTGGTTATCGGGAAGGATAGAGACTGGCCCTAAGGGCCTCGCATTAGTCCAAGGAATCTGTGAACAATGTCATGGGTCTCAACTGTGATTCCAGCTGATTCCAGATGAGCGCTTGATGAGCACCAACGAACAGGGGTGGGAGTTTGAACCCGTGGAAAAGATCTGGGAGGTCGCTATGACATAAATTAACTGGGGAAAGATGCCACTGCTTCGCATGGCAATATACGAGGCCCTCTTTTTCCTTTGGGTGTCTATGTGCTTGAGTAGTGGCATTATTGAATCCATAATCTTATACTTCTTGACAGATTGTACCTACTGACATGCAGGCGTGCAACAGCAGGAAATTTTGATAAACAGGGAAGGAAAGGGACTGGAGCGAAAACCAACGCACAGATCAAAGGAACCAAAAACACAGTGAAGCGTTGAAGCATGGCAAGCAGCCCAGTGGTATCCAAAAGGAGTCTAAATGCTAACTACAATGGAGCCCCAGTAACACAGAGAAATATTACTGAAATACGAAGAGGCACGGAATATAGGAGTGGCAACACTGACCCCCATGCACAAAACAGGAAGGAAAAGAACTAAAAAAGGAAAGAAACAAAAGCACAAACTTCAATGCCAACCCTGATCTTGAACCACCCAAATTCTCCAGCACTCTACTCAACAGCCTGGCATTCCTTGGGTTCTTGATGGTGATTTGACAGCTTGTCTTTGAGGGTCAGATTCGTGTCATTGTCAGGACACAGACAAAGTCAAATGGGAATGAGAGGGGCTGAGGGAGCTGTAACGGGAAACACAAAGTTGAAGAGGTAAAGAAGAGGAGCATAAGGGCAAACAAATGAGAAGAAAGTCAGCCACATATTCAGTAACGAGTTAAGGACGCACAAGGGACTGAAGTCATGAAGAAGTGAGGAGGAAATATTTGCCCGAAGCACAAGATTAAATGATAGAGTTCTTGAGCTGGTCACAACCATCAAGAATACTATTTGTGACCTAGAAGTGACATGGGCCCTAGAAGTGGAAGATTCCAAAGAAATCTGTCCATATCTTTGTTCCTCCCTCATCTCCCTTCATAAAAATTTAATAATAGACTTTCACATATTACCTGCATTTCTATGTAACCAGATTTACTAGGTTTGCACTGAGACATTTGCCATGGGCTGAAAACGACAAACACAGTGCATTTCCGTGAGCGTGACAGAAGTGAAAGGCCTTTGCATAAGCTATCCCGTCAAAAAATTTTGGGAAACTTAATATGGTAGTCCCTGCGACTGATTTTATCCGTATCCAGCCTTTTCCTGGGCCAAAATTTGAGTATTGTGCCTTTTTACGCAGCAAACGAGGTGGAAGTGATAGAAAGTTGCTTCAAACTCCGCTTGGCACCTGCTTTTGTGAAAGAGGGTCACACCTGTGACGTCTTCCACTTCCCACCAATACGCTGTGACAAAACGTCCCTCATCGGCCCTCCATGGCTTGTATCCACATCCCTTGGAAAACCCTGCAGATTTGATAAACTAAAGGCTTATACCATAGACTTGATGTGTGTAAAATTTTTCGGATAACGGTAGAGATTTGCAAAAGTTTTGATTCATCGACATTTTTTCTTCCACTTCTAAGTCACGAATAGTAGATGTAGTGGTTGGAAAGGTGTGTCTGTTTGACGTCATAACTGTACAGTTTTCAGTAAATACCGTGGCTGGCATTTCGACAGCAACAGTTGTGGTTGTCGACATCTTTGGACCCGGTCCAGACTGAGTCCAGACATTTCGGTCGTCAGGAAGGTAGAGACCAATGAGGACAACTTGCCTTTGTAGTTTTGACTGAATGATCTGAAATATCTTCGTTGAGGGTGACATCAGGGCATCGGGTACTGGGAGAGGATGGATCAGACGTTTAGAGAAGCAGAGTCAAGAATAATTGTGTGTTAGTCAGAACTGTCTAACACAAAAAGAAGGGAGACGCACTACATGATCTACTATTCCAAGCTGCCCTGTATTACAGATCGTTAGTGTAAGCTCAGACGAAAAGTAGTCAGTAAACACCATCTTAATCCCAGGAACCTGGGACAGGCTGTACAGTGTATTGTGTGCTCTTGCTGAGAGTTCTATGTCAGCGACATTGTTGGTGAGATATGCAACGAGGTAAGTATCGTTCTAAACAAAGTGTTAACCAAAGGAAGAGAAGAAAGAAAGTAGAAGACACACTTTTGGGTTAAATACTGACCCCTTCTCTCTTTACAATCCTCATTTGCTGGTCAGTACACGCCTGGCATTGACATCTGCATATATTTTTCTTTTCCTGCAAGTGACAGCATATTTAGACTTGTGGATGGAGTACTCACTTCAAGCTGAAGGTGGAAGAGAAAGCTCAACCAGTATGAGAATGAAAATGGGGAGGACGCAGAAGAGCTACGCCCACTTCATGACAGTTGTGAGGAGGAAACACGTGTCATAATGATGACACTGTACAGTTGTCTGTTTTTCGGGTTTTCAGTCAAGTAAGTATCGGAGACATTTCAGTTGTTGGGAAGGACAGAGACCGGCTTAGGGGTGGGAGATTGAACCCGTGGAAAAGATCTGGGAGGTTGCTGAGACATAAATTAACTGGGGTAAAGGGCCATCGCTTCACATGGCAAGTTACGAGGCCCTTTCACATACTTAGTATATCAAAAAGCACAAGTCTAGTGTGTTGCAGCAGTCTCACTCATACAGATAGGGGTATGGGTATGCAAACCCACATTTACTGTTTGTAGTGCTAGTCCTGCCATACACACCACCACTAAATATACTCTGACTTATAGATAGTGTATTTTAGACAATTTTCGGTACTCATTCTTGAGAATTGTCAGGCAGCCAAACACTAATGTCCTGCCACTGTAGAAATATCTGTCAAACCTACCAAAAGTGATTATCTGTCTGAAGGGTACAAACAGAACATCATAGTGGGATATTGACCGTGCAGCAAAACAATGGCCAGAGGATACAGGGAAAAAATACACAGGATTGGTGTGTAACTCAATGCACAAATGTCGTAGCAGTTTGTCCTTGAGAGGACAAATTAGAGGTCAACAATAATCAGGTCCTTTCGGACACTCCAGGGACGGCGGCCAGCCCACCCTGGTTCACATTGACCTCAGACCTAAGCAGATAAAAAACAAAAACTGTTAGTTAGCGACACGCGGGTTTTTGAATAAACAAGATCATGTGCCTGCCAGGAAAGGCAATGTGGCTGTGCACAAGTCGATGCCATCGATTCATGCACAGCCACACTTCTTCTAGTACCTACGGACTCTGTACCTTTTGCAGGTAGCCCATCTGTTCTCAAGTTTGTACATGTATTTATTCTACACACCTATAACTTAGAACTTACCACAAAATCAGATTTTTTCAATGAGTTCAGCCACAATTCTGAATGCTGCACGCATGTGAACGCAACATGACAACACATCAGAGACATTGTGGCTGCAAACATACCCAGTGCAAAGAGTCATTGAGTACTTTAAAATCAAGCTCAGTAATCATGCTGTGGGGGTTTCAAAAAATAAACAAAAAGGAAAGAAGGAAATAGGAAGGGAGAAAGAGAGAAAGAGAACGAGGGGTTGTATATACTATACATCAATAGAGTGCGTAGACCTACCTTTGCAACTGATTTAATGGTGGGACAGTGATTAGAGTGCTCAAAGAAATGCTACAAACGGGTGACTGGGTCGCTTGCTGGAAGAAAGCTGTCTAACCCAATTGGGATTTTTCCAAGGTTTTCAACTAGGTCAGTGACATCATATCTTGCCAAAACGAGTTTTTTGGGCCTACTCGGAGGTTTCCAAGCACAGCATGTCCTACTCGCATAGGTGTTGTCGCATTGTCCTGCAACACTAGCAATGCAACGGACGTGTTTTTAGATGAAGTCTTCATACCGTGCGGCAAATGGTACATTGAGGAAATTATAGTGATTAGTCTATGGCGGGTTTTCGGGTTCTGTGGAAAGTAGAACTGCAGACTGGCTTAAGTTTGGACTAGTATGCTCAACCTCGAGCCAACCTGCAGCTAGGGATTGGAGACATCAGGTCATGAGGGGCATGTATGTTTGATTTTTGGTTCTTGTCCGCCCAGGTGATGAATTGATGACCATCATACAGTACGTACTTGTTGCTTGTCATGTACATATAGATCAAATATGTTTATTGTCCTTATTTTTTTTCAATGTTCACATTCAGATGCACAGATATTGTAATTGGGATGACAGTAGTAGAATATGTTGACCTTATGTGCTTTTGAGCACTGTTGAGAGTGCAAACCTATGACGTCTACAAGTAAAACCACAAAACTGAATGGCCAATGGCCATGTGGCATACCTTCCAAATGTAGAAGCTTTGTCATTTGCCAAGTGAAAAATCATATAAAAACTACTGAAAGTAATAGTATACTTCATAATACAAAACTTTGTCTTTAGAAGTGATGAAAGGTCAGTTATGGAAATTTGGGTTTTGCTGATTTACATGTAGAAATATCAAGTCTCTATTCAATCTCATTGGTATGAATTCAATAGGTACTATGATATACTAACCAACTCAGACTCAGAGAACCCCTCAGCTCAGCTCACAGAGGGACATAGTATCCAACATTGACTCCCTAGTAGTACCTTGAGGGGAGGTTTATCTAAAGAGGTTGTACTAGAAGTTAGTGATGGGGACATGTGGCATGACATTGGTGTCCACAACTCAGCCTAAAGCCTGTAAAGGCTTATAACAATGGGCATCGAGGCTGAAGTCAAGCTTCAGAAGTGGAGGATGTAGGGTAGCAAATACTGGCAAACCATACTTGCAGAGAGAAAGCCATGTACACACCATATATCCCATGAAGCATGACGCTGAAGGCAAGATGAGTCGACACAATGGCATGACATTGTGGTTGTTGATGTCAATGGTCCTTGGACCCGGTCCAGACTGAGTCTAGACATTTCAGTTGTCGGGAAAGGCAGAGACCGGCTTAATTTGGGTGGTGTGGGAGTTTGAAGCCGTGGTAATTTTTGGGAGGTCGCAACGACATAAACCAGAATGAAAAAAGGGGTGGGAGTTTGAAGCCATGGTAATTTTTGCAACTCAATTAAAAAAGTCACGGGGTCTCGACCTAAGTTAACTCGGCCTTTAAGAGGCCTCGTAACTTATGGGCCATTGGGTGCATTTTTGGTGTATTTGCGCTGCTACGTGGGCAAAAGTCTTAGTATAGTAGACTAGACTTCACCTGGACTGGGTGGGATAAACACAGCTGGTGATGGTTTTGGCCGTAAACTGGAGAAAAGAACCAAACGCCTCTATAGGCAGTGCACGCTGCCATAATTATGCTCAGCGCCGGACTTACTAGATATAGAAGTTATGATTAAGTAAACCTGAAATCCCAGCCCTTGTCTTCCTCGTCCGCATCACTGTGACGTTGCACATCGCGTATATTATATATGCTCCTCAAAAACCAAGAGCATCAAGCATTGACACAAGCCCGAAGGAAATTTATTTGAGGAGAACGGCTCGAACATCGATGAGACTGGAATCCGAATTAATATATTTCCGGAGAGAATCCGAGTCACTGTCAGTCATCAGTACACGAATCTCTCCTCGTCCAGAATATAGTACAGCCACGAGCGTATCGTTACTCGTACGTTGCAAATGCGCAATTGTACAAGCTACACCAGTCACCAGTCATGCATTGTGCAATGTCAAAAAAGAGCTAAAAAATAGAGGGAAAAATGGAGGATCAATCATCAGATAAGAATGAAAAAATTGAAAATCGAACCGAAAAAAATGATGCAGATGTTCTCAATAATAATAGATGACAAGTAGAACTGTAGAAATGAACCCGAGACCGAGAAAGACGAGATAGATGATGCAGCAATGATGCAGACGTACGTGGAGACATAATGAGATGCCAAAACAGTAGACAAAAAGTAGACAATTGCAAAAGTAGAGAGAGTTGGAGAGGCGGGATCCCCCATTAGAACCCTCATACATGCTTTGAATGATGTGGCATTCACCGTTGGACTCCACGACTTATCCCATGTCGGTTCCGTAGCCAGTCAAAGAGCTTTCCAGTGAGATAGTTATTGTGGAGCTTGGGCTACAGGAGAGAGTGACTCGGAGTGACAGAAGGGAATACACTGCTGATGTCTACAAATGCGAGCCATACATAATTATACTTGTCTTCGGCTAGATATTTGTCAATGATCGTGCGAAGGACAAAAACAAAAGTACTCGTTGTTTTTGGTACGGTATTCAGGACGGAGTCCGTTCTGAGAGGGAGGGATGAGATAAAGATTGACATTGCCACCCATAGACTCAGTAAATATAGCCATAGCACCCAGACAGAAGGGATTATGGCGCCATGATATTCTCCCTTTGATGGAAACATTAGATACCGAGCTGAAGTATTCTTTGTCTTCATCATGATCAGTCATTCTACAGATACTGCCACAGATGACCGTACTCCCAGGAGTTAAATAGGATGCCCTTGCGGAGGTAGACAGCCTGGCTCTTCTCATGACTCCTCCCAATAGTACGGTTACCCTAGGAACCTCTCTAGGTGCTGCAGAGCTCGGCATCATGCTTTCATCGGTGCTCTATGGGGTTGTCATTATTCAGTCATACAAGTACTATCAAGCCTCTTTCAAGAAGGACAGTGCGCTACTAAAGACGACGGTATGTGGTATTGCTTAAAGTACTGGCCTAGACTTCATGACTGATCGCCCAATTGTAGGTTGCCGTTCTCTGGTATGTATTACTGGTATTAGTTGTCCAAAAATTGAATGGCTATTATAGTGCCCTGGAGACACTTCATACGGTCTTTCAGTGGATATATCTGTATGGGATGACAATCAAGTCTTTCGGTCAAAGAGAACAACTCGACAAGATTACCTGGTCATTCATGTTATCTCTGCCTCTAACCACCATAATCGCTAATATCGTTCAGGTGTGTATCCTAATTAAAGAAAAACGATCATCAGCCTCAATCCCTCACACAGGCATTCTTTTCTCATCGAGTTTCACGCATATCGGGATGGGGCTACTATAAGGCAATCATAATTCCAATATTGGTGGCTCGAACTGGCTTCGCAATTGCATCTGCAGTGATTTCCTTCAATCAGCCATCGCTTTCAGAGTTTACGAGGGAATTTCTATGGCTTATCATACTTATCCTCACGATGGGAGCTGCTGTCGACGTTGTGAACACAATTTTGCTGTGTACATTCATGGAAAAGAACTATAACCCTCTGCTAAGGTACGTAGGACCCAATAGGATTGAAGTCAAAGAATAAAAATATATAACAATAAATACTACAGGTCGCGAACCATTGGGGACAAAATAATCACTTGGACGATTGGCAAGTATCCCCTCATTTCCCACTTATTTTACTGGAAGCTCATATCGCTACTTCAGAAACTGGATTAGTCACCAGGTGGAGGTGATCTGCCACTCCAATAAAGACTCTAGACTGAGGCATGTATTGTAGCATCTACAGCGCCCTAGCTGCTGCCCTGGTAAGCATACATCAACCGGGAATTTTCCGTAAATGTCCACTAACTTGAACTTGACAGATAAGCTCTAGCCACACTTGTATGCCTTCCAAAGCATCAACTGTATCAGTGATTCTGACTCCATGTTTCACAGCGCTATGGTTATTCTTCTGGTCACAATGTGCAAAATGTGAAGGTCCCTTTATCCAGTTCTGCCAATTATCTTCATCTGATGATCTTCAGTATATTCCAATGCCATTCTATCATCGTAGGCATTCCAGTTCAAAAGGTCTAATAAAAATCTGGTGATGGCTCACTAAATTCCTTTCATTCAGACTGAATGGCAGGATTTCTCTGAGCACTGCTCAACCTGCAGCACATATCCTTCCCTCCAGTGTGGGACCGAGAAGAGCAGGCAGTTCAGGGCCCGTGAGTAACTTACTCTTGTTTTGCAGAAGTAAATGATGAAATCCCTGTTAGCATAATCTTGAAGTGCATGTTGAGATGGGTGTACAGGCCAATAAAGACGACACTCTCTTGAAGGATTTGTAGGTCTTGTTCAGCTGGTTCTGCTGATATGTCTGAGTTGTCTTCGCAATTAGCAGCTCGTCTCAATTGGATTCCCGTTCCTGCGGTTCACTCTAATTATTTGGTCTGCCACATATCTCCGCGTTTAGGCATATAGGTTTGTGACACTGAATGTACTTATATCATATGAATATTTATCTATGTGAACCAGCACTGTGTGTGTGGCGATGACGAAGGCCAACAAGGTTCGTCCTCCCTGGAAGTGGTTGATCCTGGGACAATGACGTACCTATTACATAGTAGCTACATCGGGTTGCCTCCCGGACCCCCGGCGTATCAGTACTTGGTCCCAGCCTGGGTAGTACACTCCTCCTCCTCCAAGGGAGTGATGAATCTTGAGATTAACATGCCGAAAAGAGACAAATATCAGCTCGACGGATAGGTGACCGGATATGTGTACAAAAATTAGTAGACATACTTGGAACCTAGATATAAGTACAAAAAGATATCAGTAACTTAGATATTTGAACAGAAAGTTGCTATATATGGATGCCTTCTAGTATATTTGATTGGTGTGCAGACATATTCTATATCAAAGCTATTGAGAGAACTACAAAAAGACCTCAAATTGAGGCTCTGGAGGGAGCCAAAAACACGAAATGAAGTCAAGACGCTGGATAAACCGAAAAAACCGCGAGGGAAGACAGAAGAAACGGAAAGGGAGAAAGGATGGAGTACTCACAACTTACAAGACACATAATCTTCTCCGCCATACATTGCCAGTCTCACCTACTCTACTTACTACTTGCGCTCACCGACCTCACTGGCTGTGTGCATTTGCCTGGGGCTGCCAAAAACAGGACCCTCCGGTGCCGTTGCCTAGTTTTGTTGCATGTCTGTCTCTATTTTCTTTTTTAGTTCGTTCCATATTTTCTACCAGCTCCAGTCGTACAAACAATTCAAACTGCACACAACCCCAATCACCAATGATACATGGCGGCGCAACTGACTGCGAAGATATTGTACCATTGCCCCCGGCACCTCCGAGTGCAACCTGTGACCCATTGGATAAGATGTTGTATTGATGGAATCAAGAAAATGAAACAGAGACTGGAGAATGCGATAGTGTATTACTTCTGTTCGTATCTTCAGTCAATGAGTCTGACGCTGAAGGAACCCTACTTAGGTCAGCCGGCTTGGACAGCCGAGTACGGCGCCATGAGCGAGGGGGCCATACTACCACCGCGTGTCCCTCTCATCTGACACTGTGACTGTAATGTGTGAAATCATTTCGCAGCCGACGCTTACACGTAAGCCTAGACGACACCCAGATCCCATAAGGCTTTCGCCTTCCCGCTGTCCAAACTGAGCCAAAATCTCGAATTATAACAATGGTCTAGGTTAGGTTAAGATTGAAGTAGACGAAAGGATGATAATTCCGAAATAAGTCATGTATACTGAGGAACTTGTATCCACTCTGAATCGTGTTGATTGTGGCAAAGTATATCTCTTCTCCCGCCTCTATTGATCTTACTTTGTCCCAAGCTATATATAAGGTGGGTCTCAATCAGAAGTCCGCAAGGCAGCCGTGGCTCCAAATCGATGCCATCTAATTTTGCAATCAAGTGCAAGTGATATGATCCAAGGACTCTTGAGCTCAAGATACTCCCTACAGCGGGAGAAGCTCCCGCTCCTAGGTGTTGATTGATTAATTATCGGGTACCTATCCAGAAACACAAATTGACCTGTAGAGTACTTAGGGACAAAGATATATATAAAACTGGCTTGATTTGGTGAAGACTCCAAGAGTTCTTTCACACCTTACACCACTAAGTGAAGTCAGTAAGTTACTCAGTACTATCCTTTATCCTTGCCTCCACTTCTAACCAGATTGCGAATCCTTTGCTCCCTTAGCTACCTATTACACCAAAATGCAAATTTTCAAGCAACCGACGTCCACCCTGGTATTCATCATCGCGCTTGCTTTGGGTATGCAGTTGCCAGCATATCACGTCAATGCTTCCCCATTTGCTGGTGAGTAATGCACGGATACCCGACCATTTCTTTATTTTAGCGTATCTTCCCAGTTGACGAACATTTCCAGATCCATCCAACGAGTGTATGTGCGCCAGTCCCACATGCCCAAATTGTATTGTATGAGAGTTTAAGGCTATGATGGTAGATGTACCATTAACTGGGGAAAGATGCCACTGCTTCGCATAGCAAGTTACAAGGGCCGTTGGAGACGGCCGAGAGGGTAATTCCTGGAAGTAGGTGCCAACGCTCGGTCACCTCGCCGTTCGGTTCTGCTCTTCTATTTACTACATTCGGTATATAAGTAGATGGTCCTGCCAAACATGTACAAACAATGGACCCCCCCCTAATCCCCTACTCCATGTGCCCCCTCTGAATGTAGCGACGTCCTCGTCGCTGTCCAAGAAAACTTTAATGATTCCACGCCACTACCCCAGGAAGTAAACCTCTCCACGATCTCCGTTAAATCCGCGATATCTCCCACCTCCGACGCCTCTGGACCGGCGTTACTGCACCCGATTCCATCCATCAAAGTCTCGTCACCATTGACACCCATGGGAAGCTGTCCTTCTCCCAATTCCTTCATCTTCGACTCCAGCTCCCTCTGTTCCTCAGACAGCTTTGTTCCTTCCCTTGGCACAAACTCCCGCAGACGTCTCGAGCTGAATAGACCGTCGATTGGTGTTACCGTCCAAGTCCTCTAGACGGTATGAGGTAGACACCCGCTCCACAATCCGGCGTGGTCTCGACCATTTGGGCAGTATCTTTCGCTCCGCTTTTGAAGGTGTAGTCCAAATCACTGCGATATATTTGTACTAGCTGACCTTTCGTGAATGTTATTTCTTTTGGGGATCGTTTCAGAACTCTTTTGTCAAAGGCTTTTTTTCCGGTTCGCCGCATGGCGTATGGTTGCGTCGTAACCGTCGAGCCGCTGTTGCGCAACGTATGACATGTGTAAGTCCGCATCTCCTGGTCTGAGGACTGAGCAGCTTTCCTCTACCGGTGTCGGCTTTGTGTTTACAATGGATCCAAGTAACAGTTCTTTAGGTGAAAACTGCAGGGATTTGAGTATACGATGGTTAATGGTCCAGAGGGCTTCGTCCAGGAAATCAGGCCATGTGTGCGGTAAGTCTTCTGCTTTCACATCATTATAGTCATCTTCCCCTAACCCCGGAGAGCACAGACGCTTCAGGACACTAAGTAACAGCTTGTTACCCCCTTCGACAAGCCCATTGATCCATGGTGAGTATGCGGCGATGACGTGGGTCTTGACTTTATACTGATCGCAGTACTGTCTGACCTCCTCGCAATTAAAATGGGAACCGCCATCACTCTGGAAGACTTCTGGTGGTATGTACCCATGGAAGATATGAGAGAGCCCGTCCACCGTGGTTTTCCCGCTCCCTTTCACTCGATACTTGAAGGCCCACATGTGACGAGAGAAGGAATCGAGGTACACACCCAGGGTTGTGTATCCACCTTTGCCTTTTGGCAAGGTGAGGTAGTCTCCTACCAGCAGTTCAAAGGGGTGTCGACGTGTCACTGGGTTCATGAGTGAATGGAGGTGAGTTTGACCGAAGTTCTTGCATTTTGCACACTGGCTAATTGCTAACAGGATGGACTCGTCAAGATTGGGACTCCAGATCACATCCAGCAACGCCGCCTTGATGGAGTCCCGCCCGAAGTGACCCCCTCCAGTGTGCTGTTCATACGCCAGCTTGACGGCTTCCTTTCGTGACGTACATTCCACCCTAGATCTTGCTCGTGTCCCACTACCACCCCGCAGCTTCCAGAGCTTCCCTTCCCCAATCATGTACCCTTCTGCCCGGTGTCTGGCCCTCTGTTTCTGCTTCACCGTCATACCCCCTGTCATCTCTTTCAATGCATCTATCACCTCTAGGAGCACTGGTTCGTCCTTGAAACGTTCGCGCAGTATTTGCGTTTCATTGTCAGTTTCCACATGCATGATATCATGCACCAGACCATGACTCTGTTCCCAGTCCTCATTCACCGTCCACTCGCTTCCATCGCCTGGTACCCTGGGCGATTCTTCCCACATCCTACTCAAACCGTCTGCTACCACGTTCTTTTTCCCAGGTATATGGCGGACCTCCGTGATGTTATGGGCTATGATGCCATCACGCCATCGTGCATGCGTAGCATTTAGATTGGGGTTTGAGATCACGTCACGCAGGGCTTGACAGTCGGTCTCTATCTCCACCGGGAACCCCATATGATATCCGAGAACTTGTCTAGTCCGCATTTAAGTGCGGCAAACTCGAGTAGGAAAGGTTTGTACTTCTCCTCTGTTTTGGATGTCCGTTTTGACATGAAGCCAATAGGATGCACCTTGCAGACTGTGCGACCGTTTGGGAGGGTAGTTTCAAAACGTTGGGACAAGACGGCCGCAAAGCCTTCTTTGCAACCGTCCGATGTGATGATGAATGGGGAGCCATCAAACTTTGGGCACTTGAGCACTGGTTTAGAGGTGAGTAGTCTCTTCAGCTCCATGAAGGCTACTGTGTGTTCATGCTTCCACAAGCCTTCTAGCTTATGATTACGCTTTATTCGCCTATATGTGCTCTTGGAACATGGGTTGGGTAGGGGAACACTGACTAGGTTGCGCAGGGGTCCCTCCACTATTGCATAGTCCTTGATGAGGTCCCGGAAGTGGCTCGTTAACCCCAAAAAGGACTCCAGGTTGAGTGCGTCCACCGGCTTAGGCCAGTCAACAATGGCCGTTAGCTTCGTCAGATCTGGTGTTACTCCTTTCGGCCCCACGTTTGCACCCGCAAAAACACCTTCACTGACGAAGAACTTCGACTTGGCAGCCGATAGTGACAATTTCTCGTCCCGGACCCTCTGCAACAGCTTGGTGAGCTTGTTCATCATCTCCTGGAAGGTGTCTGCTGCTGAAGCCCCATCGTCTACAAATAGTTCCAGGACCTCCTCTGCCAACAGATCCCCGAGAAGTGAAGCCGTCATATGTGCGAATGTAGAAGGTGCTCCGGTAAGTCCAAAAGGCATTCGCTTGTACCAGAAGTAACCCCTTCCTTCCACATACAGTGGGCAAAAAAATTGTCCACATGTTTCACACTTTTGCAAAGATTGTCAATTATAGAGCTACTGAATAGAGATGAGACAAAATAGTCAGTAATGGCCTGAAAGCCCTTGATAAGTGCTATGATAATCTTCTTGTTTTGTGTTATTTGGTTAAATACCCATGGAGATATACCCAATTTAAAATGGTAAGTCATTTGGACAATTTTTGAGTTGCTACTTTATCAATACTATTGGCACAATGTGATGCCTCATAGATGACATCATAAGTGGAGCTGTACAGTGATGCAATGTATGCATCATAATGATGTCATAGCTGTCAGCTAGACCATATATAAGGACATCCAGATCATCTATTGCCCCCATAAAATCATGAGACCCATCACCTCCACTCAGAAAGACAATGTCTTCTCTCATCTCCAAACTGGCGCTTCATCCAGGGAAATCTCTGCTCAAACTGAAGTATCCAAGTCAATAATTGCCTCTCTGGCCAAAGAGATGTATCCTGACAAGGAGAACCATAAGGCAGGGTGCCCTAAGAAGCTCTCTACCACTGATGAACGGGCTGCTATCAAACAAATCAACACTGGGAAAGCCAGGAATGCTGCAGAGGTGGCCAGAAACATCAATCCCCTTCTTGACCAAGCTATCTCCACCCAAACCATGTGAAATTCCCTTCACAAACATGGTGCAGACACCAAGAAACCACAGAAAAAGCCCAAACTCACTGCAGCTCACAGGAAGGCTCGTTTAAAATTTGCAGAGAAGTACAAGGACTGGACTGTGGATGACTGGAAACAGGTTATATGGTCAGATGAGACTAAAATCAATTGGTTTGGGTCAGATGGGCAGCAGTTTGTGTGGGTTAGGACAGGTGAATCCATGGGAGAGAGAGATGTGGTGGAAACAGTCAAATTTGGAGGAGTAAATATCATGGTGTGGGGGTGTATGGGATGGGATGGACCTGGAAACATGGCAGAAGTTGAGGGAAGGATGGATGCAGAGCAGTATGTGGACATTTTGGAGAACAATCTTCTGGAGAGCATGGATCGTTTGGGTGTTGATCCGGAGATGGCCATTTTTCAGCAGGATAACGATCCAAAACACAAGTCAAAACTAGCCACCAAATGGTTTGAGGAGAACAAAATCCATTGCATGAGCTGGCCTGCTCAGTCTCCTGACCTAAACCCCATTGAACACCTCTGGACAACCCTCAAATGCAAACTCAACGAGTATGATACAGCACCATCTGGAGTTTGGGAAATATGGGATAGAGCAGCAGAAAAGTGGGTGGAAATCACAGAAGAGGATTGTCAGAAATTGATCAGGAGTATGCCTAGAAGGATCAAAGCTGTTTTGAAGGCTAAAGGAGGGCATACCAAGTACTGAGCAAGCACTTTCTGTATTTTAAGGCATATGTCAAAAAATTGTCCAAATGACTTACCATTTTAAATTGAGTATATCTCCATGGGTATTTGACCAAATAACACAAAACAAGGAGATTATCATAGCACTTATCGAGGGCTTTCAGGCCATCATTGACCATTTTGTCTCATCTCTATTCAGTAGCTCTATAATTGACAATCTCTGCAAAAGTATGAAACATGCGGACAATTTTTTTGCCCACTGTACATACCCCATTGAGAGCCATGTACCTAAATAGTAAAAAGACGCGTAAGTTCCCAACAAAGACAATAAGCAGATCCTGTCTTCGAAACTGACCGATGTAGAGACCACGAAGAACTCCCTCTTCTCTGAAGCTTGGCGGAGACATTAACTTCGAGGGTGTTTACAAAGAGACGAGTCAAAGGAAGCGATTGCAAGCCACTATATAAGCCGTTGAATGGCAGTTATCCATCAACGGGTATCGCAATTGGGAGTGAGTTCGATCGCTTAGGCCGTTGCCGTCTGTCGTTTGTGGTTTGCTCCAATTTTCCGACACTGCAGTTACCCTGAAACTCAGGACCACGGGATATGGCGTATTTCGTTGGAAATTTCGCAGGACATCTCATGGGGCGTCTGTCTGCCAGCACTGTGGTCCCACGCCCCTATCTCCCTAAGTTCACCAGCTGTCTCGCGTTTTCTTTCTGTCCCGCGTAGGTAGAGCCGTAAAATGTCTTGCTGATGTCCATGAGATGTCCTGCGAAATGTCCTGCGAAATTATGAGGCCTTTAGGCTGAGTTAACTTAGGTGACCTTTGCAATTCAATCGCAACTTTTCCACGCCTGCAATTTCTATTGGCCAGTCTACAATGCCGAGAACCAAACAATCGGTCTAGACTCTTTTCGATCCGACTCAAGCTGTCGTCAACCATGAACAAACAATGACATAACCCAAGTCATGTCGGATTTTCCTAAGTCCTTTCGCCTTCGCCCTACAATATGTATTTATGTATGTATTTATGTAGCCAATGCACAAGTGTACAAGTATGCGCCGTCAGTCAATTGATCAGCCCTGTTTTTTACAATCATGATCAGCTACAACGCGGTTCAAGAATATAGTGAGGTTTTAGTGTGTAGGCCGTCAGAAAAAGCCGCGATTTAATTAACTCGGTTGCCCGGCTTGACAGCAGCTAAACGGCAACGTGCCCTGCCTTTATTCGGTTGTACAAGCCGGGCAATATAAACACTGGGGTTCTAAGTACGAATACATAGGCATTGATTGCATGATTACTTATCTCATTAGTGAATCTCTACTGAATAACCACAGTATGATATTCCTAATATGGCTAATGCTGCAACCCTACTACGGTGGAGTAGGGGATTAGGGGTCCATTGTTTGTACATGTTTGGCAGGACCATCTACTTATATACCGAATGTAGTAAATAGAAGAGCAGAACCGAACGGCGAGGTGACCGAGCGTTGGCACCTACTTCCAGGAATTACCCTCTCGGCCGTCTCCATCTTGGTGACGAGAGTGAGCTTCGATACCTGCAGGACTTCCCTGCGTGGCAGCAACAACTTCCATCAGAACCGGATACAAAAAAGAACACACGTCACCCACGTTTTCGGTCCACGTTCCCAGTTCCCGGTTCCCTTATACGTCCACAGTGCCAGTTTTCAGACCCACCCACGCATTGAGCTTACAGCCTACACACACTGGCGCTATATACCGTGGTCAATTCTTTGACAATTCTCGCTCCCCAAGCCCTACTACAGGAGACAGCTCAGCTACACTAGACGGTCCTGACTTTGACCTGTGGTTTACTCCAGTTGCCTGGAGAGAGTCACAGCCAATCATATCATCTTCAACCGAGTCATCTATCTCATCGTCATCGGAGAGTGACGACGGTCTACTTCCCATTCCCCCATACACCACACCAGCAACATCACCCGCACCCTTCCCTGAAAACCCCAACCCCAACCCCAATCCGTACCCTAGCCGTCGACACGCTGTGCCCATGGAGGAACTCAAACTCTTCTACGGTGACGGTCGTGCCTCTGAAAATCCACACGTCTTCATCAAAAAAGCAAAACAGAAATTAACACACATTACTGATGACAAAGACCGCATCGAAGACTTCAAAGACCTTCTATTTCCATCAGGTCCAGCAGAGGTGTGGTACGAGGAGATTATGGAGGGAGAAGCACCACCTGTTACATGGAAGGAACTGGTGGCAAAGTTCGAGAAACGTTGGCCGAAACCAGTTCAGGTCAAGAAGAGTGCAGGGGATTATGTCACGGAGTTATCGGCGTACAGGATGGCAGAAGAGAGCCTAGGAAAGAGAGTCGAAAAGGGAGGGGTCGAAGTGTGGAGCCATATCAAAATGGCGGATGAGCTTGATGAGCTGGCCCGCAATGCTGGTATCCACGACAGTGATCTCCTCATTGTCCTAGTTTGGAAGAACCTTCCCAGCATTCTCCAAGGCTTGGTACCATCTGCGCAAAAGGATTGGACATCGTTTCGGGAAGCAATCAAGGCTGCTGATGTTGAGTTCATCAAGAAGGAGGTGAGAAAGCTGCAGGAGGAAAAGGAGAAAGAAGCTGAGAAGGAGAAGAAGGAGAAGGAGCTGATGGAGAAGTATGATCGGATTTTGGGCATGGCGGGACCGACACCAGAGACACCAACAAGGGGAATCACTGGCCGGTTAGCAGCTACTAATCTGGGAGCCAGTATGCCGACCTATGGCAGTTTCAGGGGAGGCTATGGTGGAGGGGGATATGGTGGAGGAGGATACGGGTATGGTGGTGGAGGATACGGGGGTTTTCGAGGTCGAGGAGGTTTTGGATATGGACAGAGGGGAGGAGCATTTGGGCAACCACAACGAAACATCATACGCCTGACCGAAGCACAAAGATCCATTCTACATCGAAATGTCACAGCATTGATCCGCCATCCCAATACCGAAACAGGCCGGAAAGCATACATTACCCAGAAGGAGGAATGGGCTCAGCAGCACGGAGGGAACGCCATGCCAGTCACATTTGAGCGACCCTATCCCCTTGAACCAGGTACCTCCAATGTCTGCACTGGCGAGTGTTTTCAGTGTGGCAAATGTGGGCACCGAGGTGACATGTGCCAGAACCGAACCCTGAACGAGAAGGAGAAGGCATGGAGGAGGCTGTGCAGCAGCAAACTGGGCCCATACTTGCGAGACGACCCCAATAGTGTTGTGGTAGCTTTTGTGGATTATGGTTTATGGCGGGTATGGATATGAAGGATATGGGTATGGATATGGAAACAAAGGCCAGGGAAATGGAGAAGGGCCGTCTGTGTAAACGCCAAACAGACGGCCCATAAGGACGAGAGGCTCAGAGGAGTAGAGGTCCCTAGTCAGAAGGAGGCACTGCCTAGGGAGAGCAGCAGAAGCCCCACATGGACCAAGGATAGTCACAAGCATGTTTCTGATGTATCGGCACAACCTGAATATGAGATAATTAACCTCTACTCAGTGCGAGATGATGAAGAAAAGGCTGTACCTTTTGTCCATGACTTGGGGATTGTTGGCATCAATGATACAGTGGTGGTGAAAGGGTTCTTCGATGATGGTGCTATGGTAGCGGCCATGTCAGAGGAAACATATCAACGTGTCAAATTAAGACTCACCGGCTGGCAACCTTCATGCAAAAGGCTACGGATGGCAAACGGTAGCATAGTACCTAGTATTGCGTGTTGGAAGGGACAGCTGGTATTAGGTGGAATTGAAGTTGAGGGCAGTTTCGAGGTGTTTGACAGTGCTGGAGCTTGGGAGTTTCTGGTTGGGAAACCACTATTGACTCGATTCAGGGCGGAGCATAACTATGAAGGGGATTTCATACGCATACCTTCAGAGTCCGGTGTGGTGGTATTGGAAAACAAGCTTCTGGAGACGCATGGAAAGAAAACGGGGGGCAATCAGAGTGAACCCCCTCGAGGCGAGTCTCAGCTGATAACCTGGTCCAAAAAGAGAACATTACTAATCATATCGCAACGGTAGTGTTGTATAAAACCCAAGGACATACCTTCAAATGCACGGTGACAATAGAGGAGATTGAGGATGAGGATGAGCCTTGGATATTTCAGCGGCAGCGGGGTATAGATATTCTGGCAAGACAACGGGCTAAGAAAGACCATAAGCGTTATTCTTGGAAAAAGAAGAAGAACTCATGCGGGAAAGAAAGGAAGTGGTAGAGACAGTAGTTGAGGACATTAGTAGACCAAGGAAGAGGAAGGTGAAGGCAAGAGTTGTTGGAGGGCGTCGGTGGGAACCGAGGTTAGGAGTGAAGCGCAAGAACATCGTGGGGGGTAGTTGCGCACCCCCCTCGAGGGAAGTCTTCCTCAAGGTTTCTGCATCCACTGAAACGATGATTAACACTGCATATTCTTCAGATACCCCAGTATGTCTGGTCTCCATGGACGAGAGCAGTGTTGAAGGGTCCCTAGGCATCAGTGTACCATTGGAAGGCTTGACAGATGAAGACATATTTACACGGAAGACAAAGCCGTTCTTACCTGCTCGTGTTGACCGTGTATTGGAGGAGGTGACCATTGGGGATGACCTGGATGTGGACGAGCAGAAACAAGTGGTGGAACTGCTTCGTTCATATGCCGACTGCTTTGCGCTCTCAGTCAGCGAGGTTCACGCAGTGACAGGAGCAGTACACCGGCTAAACATACCTGATGGTACACAATTCCCGAAGCACGTCCACCAGAGGCCCCTAAACCCACCCCAGAAGCGGTTCTTCCATCAGAAGATTGACGAGATGCTGAAGGCAGGGATCATAGAGCAGTGTCGTCCGGACCAAGTCAAGTGCGTGTCACCAACCACGCTGGCACAAAAAGCACATGAGGGTGGTGGCTTAACACTAGAGGAGCTACAACACTGGCTCAACGACCAGTGCATACTTGCTGGGCTGGACCCAGTATTCCCTCTCCCACATCGCCCTGAGCCAACCATTGATAAATCTGAGTCGACGCCTGCCCAAAAATGGAGGATTTGTCAGAACTTCGATGCCATCAATAAAGTGACAAAAGTCGCACCAATGCCTCAGGGAGATATACGTGCCAAACAACAACGTATTAGCGGCCACCGGTACCTGTCATTGTTTGATTTCGCTTCTGGATTCTACGCCTGCGAAGTAGACATGGAATCTCGCCCATACACATGCTTCTACAGTGGGCAAAAAAATTGTCCGCATGTTTCATACTTTTGCAGAGATTGTCAATTATAGAGCTACTGAATAGAGATGAGACAAAATGGTCAATGATGGCCTGAAAGCCCTCGATAAGTGCTATGATAATCTCCTTGTTTTGTGTTATTTGGTCAAATACCCATGGAGATATACTCAATTTAAAATGGTAAGTCATTTGGACAATTTTTTGACATATGCCTTAAAATACAGAAAGTGCTTGCTCAGTACTTGGTATGCCCTCCTTTAGCCTTCAAAACAGCTTTGATCCTTCTAGGCATACTCCTGATCAATTTCTGACAATCCTCTTCTGTGATTTCCACCCACTTTTCTGCTGCTCTATCCCATATTTCCCAAACTCCAGATGGTGCTGTATCATACTCGTTGAGTTTGCATTTGAGGGTTGTCCAGAGGTGTTCAATGGGGTTTAGGTCAGGAGACTGAGCAGGCCAGCTCATGCAATGGATTTTGTTCTCCTCAAACCATTTGGTGGCTAGTTTTGACTTGTGTTTTGGATCGTTATCCTGCTGAAAAATGGCCATCTCCGGATCAACACCCAAACGATCCATGCTCTCCAGAAGATTGTTCTCCAAAATGTCCACATACTGCTCTGCATCCATCCTTCCCTCAACTTCTGCCATGTTTCCAGGTCCATCCCATCCCATACACCCCCACACCATGATATTTACTCCTCCAAATTTGACTGTTTCCACCACATCTCTCTCTCCCATGGATTCACCTGTCCTACCCCACACAAACTGCTGCCCATCTGACCCAAACCAATTGATTTTAGTCTCATCTGACCATATAACCTGTTTCCAGTCATCCACAGTCCAGTCCTTGTACTTCTCTGCAAATTTTAAACGAGCCTTCCTGTGAGCTGCAGTGAGTTTGGGCTTTTTCTGTGGTTTCTTGGTGTCTGCACCATGTTTGTGAAGGGAATTTCACATGGTTTGGGTGGAGATAGCTTGGTCAAGAAGGGGATTGATGTTTCTGGCCACCTCTGCAGCATTCCTGGCTTTCCCAGTGTTGATTTGTTTGATAGCAGCCCGTTCATCAGTGGTAGAGAGCTTCTTAGGGCACCCTGCCTTATGGTTCTCCTTGTCAGGATACATCTCTTTGGCCAGAGAGGCAATTATTGACTTGGATACTTCAGTTTGAGCAGAGATTTCCCTGGATGAAGCGCCAGTTTGGAGATGAGAGAAGACATTGTCTTTCTGAGTGGAGGTGATGGGTCTCATGATTTTATGGGGGCAATAGATGATCTGGATGTCCTTATATATGGTCTAGCTGACAGCTATGACATCATTATGATGCATACATTGCATCACTGTACAGCTCCACTTATGATGTCATCTATGAGGCATCACATTGTGCCAATAGTATTGATAAAGTAGCAACTCAAAAATTGTCCAAATGACTTACCATTTTAAATTGGGTATATCTCCATGGGTATTTAACCAAATAACACAAAACAAGAAGATTATCATAGCACTTATCAAGGGCTTTCAGGCCATTACTGACTATTTTGTCTCATCTCTATTCAGTAGCTCTATAATTGACAATCTTTGCAAAAGTGTGAAACATGTGGACAATTTTTTTGCCCACTGTAGGTCATTCAAATTTGCTTATCCCTACAAAACTCAAAGCGCTATGGCTCGTAGCCTCTACGGTGTCAACGTGGGCCAATGCTGGACTTAATACAACAATAATCACGACCGATGGACTCTCAGATCTGTCGTAAGTGGTCTGATGCGGTGTTATTGTATTACCTAGCTCTCGAGTTGTCATGACAATTTCTCCTTGATAAATATCATTGGTTTTGTATGTTACATTCCTTGTGATTACTTGGTACTAATATCCTGTGGCTCACATCTATAGCGCGCTGGGTACCGCAGTGACTTGCATGGAAAGCCAAGCTTTTTATCATTCATTGGTACGGGGCATTCAAATCTATCTTCAGTTCCAAGGCTTCTGTCTGACATGGTTCCCACACTATGACTTCAGTTTAACATACAAAAAGAGCCTCCAACCCGGGAACCCACGTCAGTGAACTCGTCCTCCGACATTTTGCTACCCTCATTCGATGATCTTTTTCTAGGATTGACGTTGTCGCCACATTTCTCACCGCCACCATTGTCTTCATGTTGGTAGCCATAATCGCGGATTGTTCAGACGGTACAATTGACCTCCTTCTTTTTACAGTGTGGATCTGTTCTTTGCCGCCAGAGTGCATTATTGTAAAGCTGTCTTTCTCTTCCTGAGACGCACATGTTTTACTGAATAGCTTACTAGTGGGAAAATGTCACTGGATAGTGGTAGCATTCATTGCCCGTCCTCTCATCCAAGCATAATCTTCGAATTCTGACCCGGTGCGTTTTACTCCCAGGTAATCATGGCCTTGGTTTCTGCAGGTAATTTGTATTCAATTCTCAAGACTTAAACCTGTGTAACTGATTTTTTGCTTTAGCTACAGGCTTAGGTATGCGCATTTCTAGAAGGGCCATATATATATTAACGCTCTGCTCAAGCCGACACTGTTCATCTCTTCACTGTGGATGATAACAGGACTATTTTAGCGAGCAAGCAAACAATGGTAAACCGTTCTCGCCTTCTTTTATGTATGCATATCTGACCGTAGTAATTCTGAGCCAGATCGTGCAGAGCCTAGTTAATATTTCCTCAGCCCTTTGCGAATTTGCTGCGGCCGTAGCGATCTGCTGGTCATTACATACCATCCGCACCGGTTTCCAACGGTGAGTCGGTAAATGCTTCGATGCTTCACTGTCCAAAGACTCCCTTGACTCATTGGCGATGAAATTTACCTAAATAGGACAGACAATGTCCTGAAAAGGCTATTCTTGTATACGATTACCAGGGGATTCTTCTTGACTCTTCATCAAATTTTATCCTTGGTGTTGTTCGCAATAGCGCCAACCTCGGGTACACTCTGGTCCGTTTTTTGATTCTCCTCAGCGCGAACGAACGAACACCCAAAAGCTTATATATGTATACGCTGAACAGGCTACCATTCCAAATGACCCTGAGCAAAATTTATTTCGCGACAATGTGTGAGTGAATCGGCTTTCTTCATCTGTGCTTGCTTTGATTTTGATGTTGAAATCTGCATTTAAAATTACAGTGTCGATGTAAGCTGTTCCTTCTTTGCCTTTCATCGAATTATGATACATTCAGCTCACTCTTCCATTCTATAGGCTGAACACACGACCAAAAATCCGAGATAGACTTGGATTGGTCAGTGTAAATTCGAGGAAAGTGGACTCAGACAGCAACGCTCCACGACCAATAGAATTTAGAGATCCACTTGGGACAAATAATTTGACTACTCCAGCATCAACAGGAACATCGTCCACATTGGGCACATCAGGAAGCAAATCCGAAAATGATCTCGAATACGACCTGGGAGAGGTTAGTTTTCCTCGTTTTTGTTTCTGGTCTGAGTGGGTGAGAGGCTTACTTTGCCATTGCCCACCTTCTAGTATCCATCGCGCTCACTACATGGAGCTACGATATCTGGGCCAAAGGAGATCGTTTAGGCACTCGAATGCTTCGTGAACCAATCGTGAACAATGACTTACCTTTACAATTTTATTAGGTATATTTCTCTTTCTGGTGTTTTCTCCTGTAGATGGTCTCCACTAGTACCTGTTCCGGCAGGTACTGTACACTCGACACGGAGAGGCATCAACCTGGTTGAGCCAGGTTTGGCTGAGGCTACAGTATGAAGGAGATGTGGGCCACCACCGCATGTGGCAATGACGAGGCCCAAAGGGAGTGAGCGGCGAGTGCTAAATGAGCACTGTCAACTGTTCAGTACTGGCTTCTATCAGATTCCAAGCCGGAAATTAGTAAGAAAATCTCGAGAAAATCGTATATCCAAATTGCATAGCCACACGCGGAAGCCTTAGATGATAAGAATGAGTTCCCAAGGTAATTACTACGTCCAAGGGTTCAGTCATGGATCATCCCTACTGAACACTTGGATGCATTATATAGTATGACACATTCTGGAGCACGTATTGGCCAACGCAAACCCCCCATTTTTTTTGGGCCGTTCCTGCCTTCATTCTTGGTTGCATTCTTTGATTTGACCGGGAATTTCCCAAAATGAACCCAAAAATGAAATAAAGAGTGGGCAGTTTGAATACCCCCTCCTGCTTTTTAGAAAGGATCAGTGTTCATGCCTTTGTTTCTACAGCTTTTTCTTGGTTTTGTTTCGTACTTATTTCATATGATACATGTCTTGACTTGTAGCTAGCTCATGTATAGAGTAGTTGGTTTTGATACGACTGCAAGTCGTACACCCCTGTAAAAACGCGTTGATAAATCCACTTACCTGAATCTGAACTGACTAAGTCGATCCGCGTAAGACATTTCAGTCAGTACTAGCCAAAGAACGGGGCTGTCGCTCCAGGCTAGTTAGTCACAAACATGAGTGAATGGCACTAAAAATATACCTTGTATATTGAGTTTTGACATACTCGGATACCATTGGACACCTTACCCAAGAAACAATCTAGTGGCGGCCAAGGAATGTAAAAAGAGTAACAGAAAAGAAACCAGGGATATGAACTCGAGAGAAAGAGACAAGAAATCCGAGAATAAGAAATATTTGCCATAGTTCGGGCTCGACGCCGCGCCTTTAATATCGGAACGCCAGCATTCGCAAAATAAAAAGATTCATGCTGCCTGTTGAAGCCACATAGACTAGCAGTTGCGGCCGTCAGCTATATACCATCATTTGTCCTGTACATTATTGAATTGTTCATCTGTATATAAGTATTGTAGGATGTAGATGTAGAGAGACAGAGAACCCACCCCGTTAGACACTAGAGACCCGTCAACGGTGGTAATAGAGAGAATTCATTATATCCTTATTGTGGATTTGAGAGTTTGATTTGTATTTGGGGAATCCCAACCTGCGGAATCGCAGTGAGAGTCACTGAGGAATCTCCATCAGAATTGAACTCATCTTACCCTAAAAACCCAATCACCTTTCGAGAACATCCCTTACGAGTGTTGATCCTCAATTTATCAATACTTATCATTCGAGACCCCTTTGAACTTAAGGAGTCTTACAGAGTGTATTGTTGATTTTCTACCTACTACACTCAATAGCCCTATCAGTTTTTCCCAATCAAGCAAGTTTCCCCGTGTCCATCAGTGTCCCCGTGTCTCCCAGCAACTCCCTGATTCTCCCCAGTTTCCCGGTATGGTGTCCACGGTCGTCGTTTTGCTGTTGAGTCAAAGTTGGCTCTATAGCGTCGATATCAGTATTTCCCAGTCGTCTTTAGTGTTCAGCCACCTACCGTGATTTCCCCGGGTTCTCCCAGGTCTTCATATATATCCTCTCCCTCGGCCATACGGGATTCTCCGGCTATCGTTCAGCCTCTGAGCGTCTCGTGTAGCTCTTTTTGAGCTGCTTATCATCAGAACCAAAAATGAACACTGAGTTGGCGGCAAGAAGCACGGTGAACTACTGGATAGATTTGTACACATGCGAGACAGATCACCATTGCAACTTAGCCGATTGTTGAGGTGGGGCATCGGTCCATCCTGCGGGATTGCCCTTTTTCGGTTCGCACAGCGTTCCTGAACTCACTGCAAGGCGGCGGACCAGTTTTACCCGGTTCACCCTATACCAAAAATTCTTACGACGTCTGGATTAAGTGATGCTGCTGAGATTCAAACCGTCGTGTCCAGCGACGACGACAGCGATAGTGCGTGTGAATGCCGGACGCGGTAGTGTGAAATACAATGAGAACTGGGAACATGGGAGGCGATTGAGAAAATGGAAACACGAATCCATTTTCGGAGCCCCATTCTTGTCTTGCAGTTTTCATTCTTTAGATAGGGCTATTTACCTTACTGTAAGTCTGCATACGGTTACGACCGTAGACTGTACAGGAGGTCGAAAAGCATCTCCAAGATTATTAGTGAGTTCCCTTCATTGCAAGAGTCTTTACCATGACCTCTAACGTTTTCAAAGACCACCAGTTCCGTGACCTGAAATAGTTCCATGGCTACATAGAGTGAGTTGAAGCAGATTTATATGACGAATTTAGACACATCTATTTAGGATTGTCGATCTCCGCTTCAAGTACAGTGCTCCGACTACCTTCAACCCCGCCAATGCCATTCAGAGGCCATGCTCACCAGGCTTTAGTACCTTGCTTGTACTGGTATACCGCATATACAGCAGAAATTACGAGGCCAAATGAAATGAGGCTGAGTTCTTTACACTCCGTTTCCACATGTGGCGGTGCATATTCATCCCGTCTCCTCCCGTGCTGTTGTTTCCGGTTTCCTCCTTGCCAATATCTGCACCTGTATTTCTTAACATGACTAATTATCTTGGCGGCATGTCATTGAGGGGTTCGAGACAAGGATTATAGGAGAATCACCCTGGGTATAATTTGCATGAAACGAACGAGGCGAGGCTCAGCAGCGCCGTACATAAAGTAAATATTGTAGTATATGTAAACAAGAAGATAAAAATGGGAGAGGAGGGCGGGTAGCTCGAGAAATAGCTAGCGCTGCTAGACTCGTAAGTAAGAGTGAAAAAATGAAGTGATATAGGATGCGTACCCAAGAGACTCGTGAATAGTAAGACTGAAAAGATGAAGAATGAATAGGACGAGTCTCTGGGGGTATAAGTATGGGAATACTCGAAACAGGAGAAAGAAACGCGTATGTGATGGAACTACGGCATTTTCCTATCTACCTTCGAATTACTCTTACTTGCATTGATTAGATTATATCTTCTATGAAATTCTCTTTAATTCTTTTGACTCACAGGTAACGAATATTCTTTGATCTCCTAGAAGATTCTCTTGTATTCCACAAGCACTCGTAGTACTATAGATACCAAGCCACATTGTATTAGAGAGAACCTGAATCACTACTTTGTCTACCAACTTACCTTCTACCCGAAGTGAGAATTCTTGAGTGGCTACGCAACGCTTCGCGCTTGTCAACCTCCTCAACCCTCAGATACTTATTAGCTGCCTTGGCGCTACTAAGTGTTTATGTCCTCTGATACTTACCGGCTGCCTTGGCGCTACAAGTATTTGAGATTATGAAGTATTGATCTATTAAGGTTACTACGGAGTTACATTGAACCTACGCAATCTACAAAATCCAACCCTACTCTTTTACAGCGTATGAAGATAAATTAGAAACATGCGGAAGGAAATTGGAGACGTACGAGAACTTGAGACAAAACAAATTACTGAGACGAAGAGAGAAAGGATATGTGTGTGGGGAATGCACAATGGACAGCCCTGGGGTCCTGCGCAAGAGGTACGGGCCACGGAGGCATACGAGATAACCGTGGACAGCCCTGAGGTCCTGCGCGAGAAGTAAATGATAGGGGATGGATGAAATCCAAGGTGGCACTTACAGCGATGATTAGATCTTTATAAAGTAATTCTTGGTTGTTACTGCCTAGAAAGTGCCACTGTCAACCTCTAGACAATTTCTCGGACTTACCTGGGTTCGAGGAGTTTTCTATTTAGGTTTATATCTTCCATGTCAGCGCTGTCCGGCCTCGTACAAGCCACGCCTCAGCACTGGCCCACACCCCCTTCATAGGGACAGTGTCTGTAGACTCTGTACGAGAAAGCCATACTGTCAATTGTACCGTAGGCAGAAATATTTTGAGTCAATTCTGAGCTCGTCGGTACGGTTACAGGAACCCGTACAACCATCCCATGAACACCTCAGTTTATATGGTTATGGCTTGGAAAAGGCAAGGACAGAGACTCAACTGGGTCGATATGCTGAGGACTTTTAATCCAAACATGAACAAAGATGACATTCTTCAACTCCTGCCTTGCTTGCTCATTGTCATTGTCAGGATTGTCATTGGATCGTCCAACGAGCTTGACGTCGACATCAGAATTCAGCACCTACAGTTGTCAAGCTTATCAATATCACCAATGGCAGCATCAGGGTTGCTCGTAGAAATTCAACCCTCAAGTCAAAGCGGGCTAGAGCCATCAATAGGGACTTTTGGTCTGGAGCTGTCAGGAGGGGGGATATTGCCAGGATTGGCGTCTATGTGGTGGAGGCGTGTGGTATCTTTAAGGTGTGTTTTGCCTCCCTAGTCCTCGTTGTCGTCTTGACGTGCGTTACTCTGTAGATTGGTGAAATCATTGGAAGGAGGAGTCTCGTCAGGTACAATGTCAACTAGGCATCTTTCCTTCCGATATAGATGTTATCTTCAACACATACGATACATACCAATGCCATCCCAGCAATGGCTATTCTTTTCCCACGTCATTTTATCCTCCTGCGTGGTTGAGACTACCCCACCCGCCGTCTACTACACGCCACTCTCAACTACAAGGGAGGTGCTAACCAAGAGGTGTGCAGACGGTTATGGCCAGACCGGACGTTCCTTTTGGGTTTTAAGGTCAGCCAGACCTCCCCCCTCCCCCCCTCCTTCCTAAAAAGGAAAGAGATAAGATAAATTTTCGCTTACAAATCATCAAATCAAGTCACTTTTCCCTCCAGACCACCTTATAGACCCTCTACTGACCTAAAGACACAACAAAGGAGTGATAAATGCTAATGTGGGATCCATTTTCTTGAGGTAGCAAATATTTTTCAAAGAAAAGTTCATGATGTCAAACCACTGATGACATCACTATTGTGAGAACTATATACCATTTCAGCAGGCATATCAGGCATGTCTTCTACCTGTTTTTACCCTCCAAGTGTATTTCTGATACTTTGAAGCAGAGATGACACCAGAAATTTGGTCTATACACTCACTAGAGCATGATGTACTTTTGGGTCATAAGCCCTCTCCAGACCCCCTCCCCCCCCAAGGTCTGGTCTCAGGTAGACCAGCTGCACACCTCTTGGTGCTAACGGGTCTGTTTCTTTTTTTACTTTACGTTTTCCTTTTCTTGTACTTTAAATTTGTAGACTTCTGCCCCCTTCTCCCCTCTATGTCTCGTTTCCCGTCCCTTTTCCATCTTTTTCTTTTTCTCTTTCTGGGTGCTTTCGAAGGCAGGCGGGGGTTACACTTTTACACTTTTATTTTTTTCTTTCTTTCTTTCTTTCTTTCTTTTATGTTTCTCTTTTCTCTACTTCATCAGCAAACTCGCAACTGTATGGAAGGTATGGAGGGTATGGAGGGTATGGGGCCCATACCTTTTCATACACATTTTGCCAAAATCTCGTCAAAATGTTCCATACATATTTTGTATGGAAGTATGGGTCAGTATGGGTTAGTATGGGTGTATAGACAAGGTAAGGACATTCTCAGTCTGACAAACCCTTGCCTTTGTGAAGCACGTAGTAGCTCTGCAGCGACCAAGCAGCAACTGATACGGATGTCATTGTCGTTAGTAACAGGAAGTTGTCGATGACTCACCATCACCATTGGAGGTTACAAGACTTAAATGATTCAGTAAGTTGAGTGCAGGAACGAGGAAGTACAAGAAATCAATATCTGAATTGTAATCAAGAAAGTTGTACCTGTCGACGACGTTCACGATGAGCGCTGGGCCTGGAGCGCCTTGTAGTTGTAGTGCCCGCAGTCAATGACCGTGAAGCGAGCGCCAAGAGGTGACGTGTCGCGGTCACGGGACTGATTTTAATCGGAGCTGGAAAATTTTCATGATCAAATCGACGCGAAAACGTTGGTTTCTCGCACCCTTTCTTTCCTCAACAACATCGTTACTCAGCGTTTCTTTTGCCCTCCACCTCTATCTCGTCCGCTATACTGCACGTTCTGGGGCTGCGTCAAGTCTCTTCGTCAATCATTGTTGATCCTCAAGGGAAGTATGGAATGGAATGATTGAGGTTGTCTGCCAGTGTCTGTCTTCATGGTGAGTGGTCACATCTCAATTCGTCCGCATCTTTAGCTGACCTGCTATGTGTTCTTGCAGTATTTCATCTCTTTATAGCCCAGGTGTGTCATTCATCCTCATCTCTATCCAGTTTATGACTGACGCTGTCCCTTCTCAAGCTCTAGTTGTCATCTCAGGTTCTATCATTGTATCTAGGTTCGTATTTTTTCGCTTTCGTGTTGTTCGCTACTGAAACATGTTCTTCCCTTAGCCTTTCGTCTATAGGAGCTGCATGACTGCGATTGGATGTCGGAATGTAGGAAGGTTGTGAGCGGTATTAGGCTTGACAGCGGGTTAGTCAGTGGCTTGGTGTTCTGGAGGCATTCGGTTGATACATAGATGTTATGTTATGTACATAGTCTACTGCTGAATATATTTTTTTATCCCTCCTTCGCTTTAGTATTGAGTGAGCAACAACAATGGCAATGCCGACGACGAAGGAACAGCAGTGGTGCATAGATCAGGTATGGATGTGGGTATGGCTGTGGGTATGGATGTGTATGGAATACCCTCATACCAGTTCCATACACATGTATGGGATTTATGTACCCCCCCCTCTGCTCCATACACATATAATTTGGTATGGGAGGTATGGTCCCATACCTTCCATACCCGTTGAGAATTTGCTGATGTTTGGGCTTGGTTTTGGCTCCTCGTTCTCGTCGTTCTCGTTCTCGTTCTGTTTCTCCCCTCTCTTCTGAGGAAGACGAAGATAAAGACGGAGACGAGACCATTATAGTACCCAGTGCCCACCTCCCCAGCCGTTTACACACCCTAGCGTTTATACATATACCTTTTACCTTTTACCTTTTTACTTCATGGCCCCGATTCACCGACTGTGCGAGGCCGCCTCTGTCCTTTGGCTCTGTTCTGTCTTGTGGTGTTGGTGTTTTGAAGACTTGGAGAGGTATCGTGGTGTGTTTCGTATGCCGATGAGGATGGGGATGAGGAGGACGGACACGACGTGGACTGGACTGGACTGGACTGGACTGGGGGTTGTGAGTTTTGGGTTGTGATTTGTTCTTCTTTCATCTTTTGTCTTTTGTCCTCGTTTTTCTTTCCTCTTATTCATGGCGGTGCTCGTCCTCGTCCTCTCTCTCTCTCGTCCTCTCATTCTCTTTCGCAGACTGCCAGTACCCAGTGCCAAGGTACGGGTACTCGGTACTCATGCCGGTACTCGTCCTCATCTCATGTGTACTGCTTACTTCTCTCTCCTCTCCTCTCTCCTCTCCTCTCTCCTCTCTCTTCTCCCTTCTCCCTTCCACCGCTCCCTTTTCTCCTCCCGTCCTTCTGTGCCTCTTCGTTTTCCTTTTTGTTTTCTTTTATACAACAACATAAGATGAGACACAAAATGCAAGACGTAAGACGTACTTACTTCCAAGTGCTCAGTGCTCGGTGCTCGATGCTTGGTGATTGGGTTGGGTTGGATTGGCGGATACAGGTAACGGGTAACGGGGTATGGGTTATAGTGTCGTGTCGTGGCCGCCTCTGTCCTCTGTCCCTTTGTCTCTTGTTCTATGGTTCGTGGTGTTCTGTGTCTTGTTTCGTAGTGTATCGTGAGCTGACGAGGATGACGATGACGATGGAGACGAACACGACGTGGACTGACTGGAGTGCACTGGGGGTCGTGGGTTGTAATTTTTATCTCATTCCTCTCGTCCTTGTTCTTCTTGTTCTTGCAGGTCGTCGTCACGTCGTTCTCTAAGCTCTTTCGTAAACTACCAGTGGTTGGCCGGTGGTGATGTAATGTGGTAGTATGTGCTGGTATTCGGGTACTTACTCGTCTTCTTCTCTTCTCATCTCATGTTAGCTGAAGCTACTACATATGATATATATCATTCGTACTGCTAAGCATAGTGCTCACTAGTGCTCACTAGCGCTCACTGCTCGTCTCTTCTACCCTCCGTTCTCCGTTCTCTTGCTTTTGCCTTTTGCCTTTTGCCACTTCCTCTCCCTTAGGCCTGCGCTGTCCCAGTTTCCTTTTGTTTTTGTTTTTGTTTTCTTTCTCCTTGCATACAACGTAAGACATAAGATGTAAGATGTACTTGCAAGTACTCGTAAAACGCAGAACTGGTGGAAGATGTGGAAATGCAAGTGGGGGTGCGGGAGAGGAGGGGAGGGAAAGTGCAAGTGCAAGTCATCACTCACCCCACCCTTCATGTCATTCCACCTCCCCATTAATAATATCTTCTTTTGATTTGATTTGATTTGATTGGTGGATATGGAGTACCGGTTACTGGCTATGGATTACTGACTACGGACCACTGACTACACACCATCATTGACACTGTCCACCGTCCCCACCTCTTCACCCTCGGCTGGTTTTTTTCTCTCTCTCAACCACACCACCTTAACACCACCTCAAACTTCCAGCCCCAGGTATCAGGTCTCAAAAGTCTCAAAAGTCTCAGGAACCACGTCTTCCCCTCCCTCAACTCTCAACCTCTGGTCAAATTCAGATTCGGTTTTGGTTTTCGGTTTGTAGTCTAATCCGATCAAGATTGAATGACTACTACTGACTCGACTGAATGACCATTGCTTAGTGAATTGATGACAAGTAGCGTCGGCGTTAGGTGAGTGAGTGAGATGTGTGAGTGCTTGAGTGTGTGTGGAGGAGAGGGGAAAAGTGTTGAAGCCTTAAGGTAATTATTCATACTGATTGGGCTAGTAAGTGTACGAGATGTAATTCGAGATGTAATTCGAGATGTAATTCGAGTAGCCTTCAATAGAAAGCCACTACTCTTCAAAATACACTTAGAAGACTCCTTAGTTTCAAATGGGTCTCGGAGAGATAAGGACTTGGGAGCAAAGGTCCACGCTCTGGGAGGTACGAGGGTTTTGGGTAGGTGGTAGATTTTGGATAAGGTGTATTCATTCAAACGGAGATTCCTCAGTAACACTGCGATTCCCCTTTTAAGACACTAATAGAAAATCCCGTAGCCGGCGGGAAATAACCCCTTTTCCTGTACCCCGTACAGTTTCCCGCTCCCGTAGTGGCGGGGACGAGAATTGGGCGGGGCGGGATGTACTGATGCCGGAGCAGAGAAGGAGAGAAGGAGGAATAACCTCTACGAGACCGGGACAGAATAGACGATGATATGGCGCCTAACCATTTTTCGCTTTTTGATTGTTGTCTGGGTAATACGATCCATTTGCGCTCTATGCTTCTGCTAGATTTGACATCATCTACGAGTCCGAATTCCCACTCTATATCTGGAAGGGGAACAGGAGAGAAGGATAACAACTGGCCGCGCCAAGATATTAAACCTTGTTTCTGGATAGACATAGCGTCCTGGAAGTTGGAAGCGCCCAAGAGGTACCCTCTACGTCTCAATCAACTCATAACAGCAGCTCATTGCAGCCGAATTCAACGAATTTGAAAATCAAGCCACGGGTCGAGACGAGTACTGAGTCTCGGCGGTGACATTCACCGGTACTAGTACTAACGTAGCATTTTGTACACGGGTTATAACTGGGTTTCAGATGTTTGATGAATTGACGCTAACCACTGTAAACAGTGGCTCTTACCAAACTCGCACTGCTCGTCGATGATTCAAATAATGCAATTATCCTATTATGCAAGCTCTTGTAGAATGCTACATTCCATCACAAAAAATGACGCTCAGTTATAATCCCATTCTCGACATTATAATGGATCATGATCAGTTATAACTGGATTATAACTACTAAAAACCAGTTAGAAGGTTTTTATAACCTAGATAGAACCTGGTTGAGATGTTTCTACCAATTATAACAGAGCGTCATTTTTTGTGATGTCGTAGTGTAATCTCTGCATACACTGGCAGGAGAACCATTTACAAAGGAAAGCAGTCAAGTGCCGGAATATCGGTAAGTCACACCTTATTCAAACTTTTTGCCCACTCAGACCTCAAACGCCTCACTCCATACTAATGATCTAGTCTCCCCTAGGCAGACTGATGATATACACAACGATCCATTCGGATATGTGTATATATACTAATGATCGTAGTCTGACAGTCCCGTTGATGGATAACCGCCACTCAATGGCTTATATAGTGGCTTGCAATCACTTCCTTTGACTCGTCTCTTCCTAAACACCCTCGAGGTTAATGTCTCTGCAAAGCTTCAGAGATGAGAGGGTTCTTCGTGGGCGCTACATCGGTCAGTTTCGAAGACAAGATCTGCTTATTGTCTTTGTTGGGAACTTACGCGTCTTTTTGCTATTTAGGTACATGGCTCTCAATGGGGTATGTAGGTCATTCAAATTTGCTTAGCCCTATAAGACTCAAAACGATATGGCTCGTAGCCTCTACGGTGTCAACGCGGTCCAATGCTGGACTTACTACAGCAATAATCACGACCGATGGACTCTCAGATCTGTCGTAAGTGCTCTGATGCGATGTTATTATCTTACTTGCCTAGCTTTCGAATTGTCATGACAATTTCTCCTTGACAGATATCATTGGTTTTGTATATTGCGTTCCTTGTGATTACTTTCAAGGAATGTACTAATCTCCTATGGCTCACATCTACAGCGCGCTGGTGACCGCAGTGACTTACATGGAAAGCCTAGCTCTTTATCATTCATTGGTATGGGGCATTCAAATCTATCTTCAGTTCCAAGGCTTCTGTCTGACATGGCTCCCGCACTGCGACTTCAGCTTAGCATACAAAAACCTCCGACCCAGGCACCCAGGTCAGTGAAGTCGTCCTCCCCCATTTTGCCACCTTCATTCGATGATCTTTTTCTAGGACTGACATTGTCGCCACACCCCTCAACGCCACCATTGTCTTCATGTTAGTAGCCATAATCGCGAATTGTTCAGACCGTACAATTGACCTTCTTTCTTTTTACAGTGTGGATCTGTTCTTTGCCGCCAGAGTACATTATTGTAAATCCGTCTTTCTCTTCCTGAGACGCACACGTTTTACTGATTAGCTTACTAGTGGGAAAATGTCACTGGACAGTGGTAGCATTCATTGTCCGTCCTCTCATCCAGGCATAATTTTTGAATTCTGACCCGGTGCGTATTACTCCCAGGTAATCATGGCCTTGGTTTCTGCAGGTAATTTGGATTCAATTCTCAAGACTTAAACCTGTGTAACTGGTTTTTGCTTTAGCTGCAGGCTTAGGTATGCGCATCTCTGGAAGGGCCATATATACATTAACGCACTGCTCAAGTCGAAACTGTTCACCTCTTCACTCCGGATGATTACAGGACTATTTTAGCGAGCAAGCAAGCAACGGTAAGCTGTTCTTGCCTTCTTTTATGTATGCATATCTGACCGTAGTAATTCTGAGCCAGATCGTGCAGAGCCTAGTTAATGTTTCGTCAGCCCTTTGCGAATTTGCTGCAGCCGTGGCGATCTGCTGGTCATTACATACTATCCGCACCGGTGGCCAACGGTGAGTCGGTAAATGCTTTGATGCTTCACTGTCCAAAGAATCCCTTGACTCATTGACGATGAAAAATACCTAAATAGGACAGACAGTGTCCTCAAAAGGCTATTCGTGTATACTATTACCAGGGGACTCCTCTTGACTGTACATCAAATTTTATCCTTGGTGTTGTTCACAATAGCCCCAACTTCGGGTACACTCTGGTCCGTTTTTTCAGCGCGAACGAACGAACATCCAAACGCTTATATATGTATACGCTGAACAGGCTACCATTCCAAATGACTCTGAGCAAGATTTATTTCGCGACAATGTGTGAGTGAATCGGCTTTCTTCATCTGTGCTTGTTTTGATTTTGATCTTGAAATCTGCATTTAAAATTACAGTGTTGATGTAAGCTGTTCCTCCTTTGCCTGTTCATCAAACTATGATACATTCATCTCACTCTTCTATTCTATAGGCTGAACACACGACCGAAAATCCGAGCCAGACTTGGATTGGTCGCTGTAAATTCGAGGACAGCGGACTCAGACAGCAACGCTTCACGACCAATAGAATTTAGAGATCCACTTGGTACAAATAACTTGACTACTCCAGCATCAACGGGAACATCGTCCACATTGGGCACAACAGGAAGCAAATCCGAAAATGATCATGAATACGACCTGGGAGAGGTTAGTTTTCCTCGTTTCTGTTGCTGGTCTGAGTGGGTGAGAGGCTTACTTTATTTCTAGTATCCATTGCGCTCATTACATGGAGACACGATATCTGGGCCAAAGGAGACCGTTCAGGCACCCGAATGCTTTGTGAACCAATCGTGAACAATGACTTATATTTCTCTTCCTGGTGCTTGCTCTTGTAGATGGTCTCCGCTATCTATCCTGGCAGGTACTGTACACTTGACACGGAGAGGCATCAATCTGGGTGAGCCAGGTTTGGCTGAGGCTACAGTATGAAGGAGATGTGGGCTACCACTGCGTGTGGCAATGACGAGGCCCAAAAGGAGTGCGTGGCGAGCGCTAAATTAAATGAGCGCTGTGAACTTTTCAGTACCGGCTTCTATCAGATTCCAAGCCGGAAATTAGTAAGGAAATCTCGAGAAAATCGTATATCCAAATTGCATAGCCACACGCGGAAGCCTCAGATGATAAGAACTAGTTCCCAAGGGGCCTCGTAATGAATACGTCCAAATGTTCAGTCATGCTTCATCCCTACTGAACAGATGCATTACTATAGTATGACGCATTCTGGACCACGTATTGGCCAGCGTAAACCCCTCATTTTTTTGGGCCATTCCTGCCTTCATCCTTGGTTTCATTCTTGGATTTGACTGGGATTTGGCGAAGATGGGACCAAAAATGAAGTAAATAATGGGCAGTTTGAGCACCCCCTCCCGCTTTTTTGAAAGAATGAAGCAAAAATGGGCACTGGGTTTTTGTACACATGCAAGACAGATCACCATTGCAACTTAGCCGGTGGTTGGGGCCGGGCACGGTCCATCATCCTGCGGGGTTGCCGTTTTTTGGTTCGCACAGTGGGGAAACAGTGTCACACGGCGTTCCTGGCCATGGACTCACTGCAAGGCGGCGGAATAGTTTTACCTGTTTCATCCTATACCAAAAATTCCTACGACGTCTTCATCAAGGTGCTGGTGAGACTCAAACCGTCGTGCCCTGCGGTGATGACAGCGATAATGCGCGTGAATGCCAGAGACGGTAGGCTTGCGGTAGTGAGTGTGAAAATCCAATGAGAACTGCGAAAATGGGAGGCGATTGAGAAAATGGAAGCACGAATCCATTTTCGGAGCCCGATTGTTGTCTTGCAGTCCTCACTCTTTACATATGGCTATTCACCGTACTGTATACAGTTACGACTGTAGACTGTAACTGTCTGTACGGGAGGCCAAAAAGTATCTGCAATATCATTAGCGAGTTCCCTTCATTGCAAGAGTCTTTACCATGATCTCTAGCGCACCCAAAATCCATCAATTCCGTGAACTGAAAAAGTTTCATGGCTACACAGAGTGATTTTTGGCTCGGTGTGAGTTGAAGCAGATTTACTTATATGAGATCTTCGAGCTCCGCTTCAAGTACAGTGCTTCAACTACTTACGTTAAACCCCGCCCAGGCCACTCAAAAGCCATACTCACCAGGCTTGTACTTTGCTTGTACTGGTATACCGTGTATGCAGTGACGAGGGACTCTGGGGTGAATCCGAGTCACAGCAAGAGGGAAATTTTGAAGAGGAAGGTTTTCGAAGGGTAGATTGCTGAGTATTTGCACTTGACAGACTGGAATAAGTTGTGTATTGCCAGAACACCTGGGTTGTAGATACATAAATGAGAGTATTTATACGGACTCGTTCGGATATCATCCGAGACGAGTCATGAAAGAACACACTAAAAGTGACTATACGCTGCCAGTGAGCACAGTAAGGAACAAAGGTGAAACAATAAATAAATGACAGAAAAACCCAAAACTCTAGCTGCGCTTCATCACCTGTAAGGAAGACAAGAAAAACCCAAGTAAAGCTCGGAAGGTCGGTACTGAACTGCGTCGCTGCAGTGCATACGACCGTGGTGTCTGTACGAGGAAGCCGTACCGTCAATCGTACTGTATGCAGAAATCTTCTGAGCCAATTCTGAGCTCATCGATACGGTTAAAGAAACCCATACAACCGTCCCATAAACACCTCAGTTTATACGGGTACGGCTTGGAAAAGGCGAGTACAAAGAGTCAAAGACTCAACCCTCCAAGTCCCTGCGTACGACTCATACTGGACGATATAGGCAAAACCGGGAATATTTCACCCAACAGAATGTGGAATTGGAGCGGAAAGATGGTTACATAGAGTACCAAATGCTGTGTACAGTCCAAGAATAAGTTACTAGAAAGTCGTCGGCGTAAACATAAGATACATTAGATGAATGACATATAATTATCAGAACAGTGGTATTTGCTCGACTGAGCCAAAGAAAGATATGAAAAAGACACATATAGGAGACAGGTTGAGAACCAAATTAGGGAGGGATGGGAGGGCTGAAGAATTGGGACGACGCTAAATAAAATAGCTGATAGTAGTCAGGATCTTTGAATGGATTGATGGCTTCTATGAGAAATGGCGTCTTACCTCAGAAAATTTCATGGATAGGCAGATGTCAGAATATGTACTTGTAGTACCGGTATAATCCACGAAAGTTTCTGAGTAATAATGTCAGAAGAGATAATAAGGCAGTCAGGCAGATGTACACACCGAAAAATTTCGAGTGAGAAGCTGGCAGGCAGGCAGATAGAGTCTAAACTCTGTTGACGACGCTTTGGAGGATTCTTATGATCCAAGAGCATCCGCTGAAACTACAGCACTCTCGGTCATACTCCTAAGCGTCTGGACGGCAGGGAATCGAACGAATTTGAAATCCGATCGTTGATTGGATTTATGAATCAAACGGAAGTAAATGGCGGCGGATGTATCTGGAAAGGAACTCGCGTACTCCGAATCGGAGGTCTCCAAGCGGTAGACCGCTGTGTCAACGGGTCGGTATGCCGAAGGCTTTGGATCCAAACATGACCAAAGATGACGTTGTGGAACTTGCTTCCTCCTAACTTCCTCGTCGTCGGGGTTGTCGTCGGGTCGTCCAACGAACTTGGCGCTGACATCGGGATTCGTTGTCTACAGTCGTAAAGCTAATCGATATCACCAATGACGGTGTCGGGGTTCCTCGTAGAAGTGCGCGTCCAACGCCCAAGTCGAAGCCGCTCAACAAAAGTCACAAGAAGCTTTGGGCCTTGGTGAGTGCCCAAAAAACCGCTGGAAGAGTTTTAGACGGTGCTAAAAAGGTTGCTGGACCTCTTGAAGAGATGGTTGGGTCAATGCTGGGCTATACGTGTCTCCCTTCTTGTCTTTCTGACCCTCTTTTCTCCCATGTCTTCCCTTTACCTCCATCCATAACAACGCGTCTAACCCATCCCATCTGTTCCAGCCTACCACCAACCCATTACCTACAACTTCTCCGTCTTCTGAGAAATCCGCAAATACATCTACAGACCAGCAAACCTCTCCCCTCCCTCCGTAGCGACCGTTCGTTCTGCGTATGAGACCATGTGGGCTAGAGCCATCAATAGGGACTTTTGGTTTGGAGCAGTCAGGAGCGGGGACATTGCTAGGATTGGCATGTATGCAATGGAGACGTATGGGATTTTTAAGGTGTGTTTTCGTACTGCTACTACATCCGAGTCGTCATGTTGACGTTGAGTTGCTCTGTAGATTGGTGAAATCAGGCGTCTTTCTTTCCGATATAGATGTTGCCTTCAGCGCATACAATACATACCAATGCCCTCCCAGCGATGGCTATTTCTTCTCCTCGGATTCCTCACGTTGTCTTATCCTCCTTTGGAGTTGATACTATCCCACCCGATTACCACACGCTACTCTCAACTACAAGGGAGGTGTTAATGGGTCTGTTTCTTTTTCACTTTGCGGTTTCCTTTCTGCTCCTGTTTCGTTCTCTCTTGTACTTAAAAATTTTTAGACTTCCTCCCCTCTACGTCTTGTTTCCCGTCGTTTCCCTTTTCCGTCCTTTTCTTCTTATTTTGGGTGCTTTGAAAGGCGGGTGAGGGTTACGCTTTACGCTTTTCTTTCCTTCTCTCTTTCTTTTATTTTTCTCCTTTCTTTACGTCAGGTTTGGCGTTGGCTCTTCCTCGTTCTCCTCATTCTCGATTCATTCTGTTTTTGTTTCTCCGTTCTTTTTCCCCTCATGAAGATGAAGACGTGACCATTGACCATCACCTTCCTTCTTCCTTCTTCCTTTTCCCTGTTCTTCTTCCATACACCTTTTATCATTTTACTTCGCTGTCAGTGCCTGTGACTCTGACTCTGTGAGGCCGTCTCTGCCTGTGCCTGTGCCTGTGCCTCTGTGCCTCTGTCTCTGTTCTGTTTCGTGGTGTGTCAAGTATGCCAATGCGGATGAATGAGGAAGAGGATGAGGAGGACGGAAACGGCGTGGATTTGACTGGAGTCACTGGACTGGGGGTTGTAGGTTGTTTTTCTTTCGTCTTTCTTCTTTCTTCATTCACGACGGTACTCGTCCTCTTTCTCGTCCTCTCATTCTCTTTTGTGGATTGTCAGTGCCCAGTACCCAAGTATCGTGTCACGTGTGGCATCCTGCGAGTACTCATCTCAGTACTCATCTCGGTACTCGTCCTCATCTCATGTGTACTGTTTACTTACTCTTCTCATCGCTTCTCTCTTCTGCCTTCCGCCGCTCCGTTTTCTCCTCTTTCTTTGCTTTTCCTACTCCCTACTTCTTCCCCTTACGCCGTTCCGACAGGGCTTTTTCTTTGTTTTTTTCTCTTTCTTTCGTTTTTCTTTTCTTTGTCTTCCTTTTGTTCTTCTTTTCGTTTTCTTTCATACAACGTAAAATGAGCCATAAGATGTAAGAGGTACTTCCAAGTGATCGGTGCTCAGTGCTCGGTGTCGGTGTCGGTGTCGGTGATTGGATTGGGTTGAGTGATTGAGTTGGGTTAGATTGGATTGGATTGGCAACACGGGGTAATTGGCAGATACGGGTAACGAGGTATTGGAAACGGGGTACGAGTTATACTTAGTGTCGTGTCGTGGCCACCTCTGTCCTTTGTCCTTTTGTCTTAAGTTACTCTGTCAGTGTCTCGTAGCATGTTTCGTGGTGTTGGTGTTGGTATTTCGAAGGCCTGGAGAGAGAGAGTGTGTCCTTTCATTGTGTGTCTTTTGTCTTGTTTCGTACTGTATCGTGAGCCGGCGAGCACGATGAGGATGGGGACTGGGACGGTCGTTTTATTATTCATGATGTCACCAACAAAAATACTTACCAATTAATGACACGCAACGGCTACATCCTTCGCAACCTCTACAACGGTGCAGACTCCGCCCTTATCACTCCTCTGGGTCGGGATTCCGGACTCTGGTACGCGTTGGAGGACTTGCAGAAGCGAGACGAAAAAGAGAGACTGCGAGGACGGGTACGAGCTGGTGGAAGTGGAGGCGGAAAGCGAAGAAGAAATTGAGTTGGAAGAGATTGATTGACAGGTTGAAGGAAAGAACAGGGTGTATGGTACCGGAAGAACGGCTTTGTATTTATATGACGTGGGAAAGGTTAAACTCACCAAAAATGGAAGTGTGTGCGCAGTGTTTATCTTTGTCCTTGAGAAGTTATTTAGGTGTAAAAGTGTTTTGCTATTGCGCGAAGGCCATATCAACCAGCCATGTGTGTCATGACACTTTGACACTTTACAACGATAATCTGTTCCACACGTTAGTTCTTTTTACTTTTATGCGCATACTTATTTGCTCAGCTACAGGTTGATACACCCTCAGTATGTCTGAAAGAATTGGTAAAGACTCAGGACAAGATTCAAGTTATGGAAGGCAAGGACACAGCGATGCGTCAGAAAAGGATAAAAACAACAAAGGACACAGTCGCATCTGTAACAAATTTGCCCGAGCTTTCAGGACTCTTTTATTGGGGAGCAAGAAAGGAGCAGGTGGAAGCTCACAGACTCAAACCCAAGAGACAGCTCCGAACAAAGAGCCCAGCAACCCTCCTGAGCAAGGAAATATTTCCACTGAATGGTTTCGTGATGCACACCACTTTTCAATCAATAATTCTGTAATCAACAACAACATGATAGGTAAGCATTGATATACCAGGGTCATGAGTAACTCAGGCAGAATTACATTGATAGGTGTATCTCAGCCTCAATCCACTCAGAAGGTATATGAATGTGAAATATATGTTACATCTTTCAAGCTCATATTCTTATCCACCTCTGACTTCAGACTCAGAGAATCACATATGAGTAAGAGATCTGTATTTTCAGTTTTGAAGTCACCAAGAACTTGATTTAAAAGCACTATCCATTTTGCAACACCTCCACCACCCAAGATTTTCACGGGAAGGAATGATCTTGTCAATGAAGGCATTGAAATTCTCTGCAGAAGAGGCCAAAACCATTTGGCAATTCTTGGACCAGGAGGAATTGGGAAAACATCTCTTGCACTTGTCATCAGCCATACACCAGAAGTTCAGGAAAAGTTTCAGAAGTTCCATTTCTTGCCTTGTGACATTCTGGAGGATCACAATGGTCTTATTCAAGGCCTCATTCAAGTATTAGGGTTACAGATGCAGGAAGGAAAAAGCCAGCATGACATCTTATATGGTTATCTGCAAGTCAATCAGACCCCTCTTCTTTTCATCTTTGATAATTTTGAAACACCTTGGAATCACAAGGATGTAAGAACAGAGGTCAAGCATTTTATTGAAAAGATCATGCATTTCAGCTGTGTTACTCTCATTGTCACCATGAGAGGCATGGAAGGGCCAGGAGACATTACATGGAAGATACTTGGAGAATCTCAGATTCCAGTGCTATCAAGAGAAGCTGCTAGAGAAGCATTCTACGAGATTTCCAGAAAGATCAAAACAGAGGATAATTCTGGAAAAATAGATCATCTTAATGAACAATTGGACTGTGTTCCTCTGGCAATCAGACTCATAGCCCAGCTTGCAAGAAAGATTAGTCTAGAGAATTTGCTCAGGAGATGGAATGAGTTGAAGACTAAAATACTTTCAGAGTCTGGAACACAGCCAGGCAAACTGACAAATGTGGAATTTTCCATAGAATTATCTGTCAGACTACTTGATCCAGCTGCAAAAGATCTTTTGGGAGCATTGTCATACCTGCCAAATGGTGTACCTGACTGGAACCAAACACTGAGCAGGCTGTTGCCTGATGTTCCTGAGCCAGAAATCAAAGCATTTCAATTACTGGATTGCTCACTTGTGCTCGATAAAAGTGGTGCACTCATGATGCTAGCACCAGTCAGAGAATATATTTCTGCAAGATACAATATCTCAGACATCTTCCGTAACCAGATTGAGGTATTTTATATGGGAATCACGGAAATGATATCAAGCGATACAAAACTAAGGGAGGATTTGGACTTACACACTTTGAATCTTTTTAAGATATTTTCACAATATCTTGGTGAAGGAGGACATGAAAAGGCTGCGCAGTGTCTTCAAACTCTGGGGAAAAAATATTATGATGTTGACAAGTACAGTAATGCTACAAAATTTTTGACAGAAGCTAGAGTCAAGTTTCAAGCTGTCAACAATGAATATCAGGCAGCAAATTGCCTGTGGAAGATGGGTGACATTTACAGATTGCAAAGCAGATACAATGAGGCATCACCACTGCTATTAGAAGCCAAATCTCACTGTGAGAAGATAGGCAGCAAGGAGGGGATTGCAAATTGCTTGTGGAGTCTGGGTAACATTTATCGGATGCAAACCAAATATAGTGAGGCAGTTGAAACACTCTCAGAGGCCAGAATTTTATTCCAGAGCATAGGAAATCAGAGGGGTACTGCAGACTGCTTGTGGAGCCTAGTGGAGATTTACAGGATGCAATCCAGATACAGTGAGGCAACAAAAACACTGTCAGAAGCCAGATTTGTGTACCAGAGTATAGGAAGTCAGATGGGTACTGCAAACTGCTTGCGGAGCCAGGGGAATATTTATAGGATGCAATCCCAATATAGTGAGGCAAAAGAAGCATTGTCAGAGGCCAAGGATCTGTACCAAAGCATAGGAAGTCAGAATGGTATTGCGCAATGCCTGTGGAATCTGGGGGACATTTACAGGTTGCAAGACAATCATACTCAGGCAAGAGAAACACTGTCTGAAGCCAAGGATCTGTACCAGAGCATAGGAGATCAGGGTGGTACTGCAGAATGCCTGCAAGTTCTGGGACTGACACTGAGCAATCAGGCCCAATTGGATGAGGCTCTTTCATTCATCCATCAAGCATATGAAATTTATTCCGATATGAATGATGTTAAAGAGATGGGTTACTGTTTGACAGTATCAGGAGTTATATATGGAAAAAATGGGTCAATACGAGCTGGCAAAGCAAGCTTTCTTGGATGGATTGGGATCTTACTCTCAGCTTCAGTCCCCAGCTCATCGTGTTACAGGATGGTGTCTCTATTATTTGGGCTCACTTTTAAAAGACATGGGTGATTTTACTGAGGCTACAAAAAAGATTCAGGAAGCTAGGGATCTTTTTGCATTTGCTGGAGAGCTGCAAGAAGATGTAGAGATGTGTGAAGAAGCTCTGAACAAAATGGAGTCTCAATGAAGCTGCTGATTAGTTGCTTAAACCTAAACCAGAATTCTCTTTGACATCTTGTATGGACCTCCAAGTCGGGTTTACCATATAATGAGCTCTGATCCAGTCACTGTCTGCTTTCTCTTTTGAATTCTTTTGGATTGGTAAATTTTTGAAAAACTGAGAGACTCACAATGAGTACAGTAAATAAAAACTACGTAGCTCTTGACTTTGTTACTTAAAATTTGTGATGAAAAAAGTAATTATCAAGGTATTAATGCGTGCATGAGCAAATTCTCATTCATTGATACAGTAAGTACACATTTGGAAATCAAAAGTTGCTATTCTTCTACTTAACCATGTAGTGAAACGTACTATATATCTTACTCAGAAAAGGGACAGCAGATTCCATTGTTTTTGGTCATGAATGTGTTCCAATCTGCCAATAAAAAATGTCAGATGATAGATTTTATTTCAATAAGTTGTCACTATAGTCACATTGCTGATATAAGGGCCGACCCTTGGAACTTTGATAATGCTTGGATTTGTACTGACTGTTGGGTTTTGAGATCAGGTGAAGTCACTCTCCAAATATTTGCATATACAAGTCATCTTTGACATTGATACCAAGGAATACGTTATCTGAGCCGGAACTCCTCTCTACATTAGAGATTACGCTGCACCACTGCTTCCAGTCATCATCTACTCATAAACAACCTTTACCTTCCCATACTCCTTTCTAACGCCAAGTTCTTTGATTGGTATTTGACTACTCGCAGCACCTCTGAGCAGTTGAGACTGTCTTGCTATAGCCTCACATGTGTTCCATTACTTCAGCCTGAGACACCTACCTTGACTCTCAGCTTTTCCAAAACTGACTAAGCACACAGAATCGTGCCGTCGACATTGACTGGGCCTGTCTTCCAGAAGAATCTATATCACAGTATTGTATATCGTTATACTGTATCATACATGCTATCGTCTTGTTTTATCGTTCGTTACTCGTACATGCAAATGTACACGGTGTGGCGAAAAGATATAGGAATGAAAACCGAATTGAAAATTGAAAAGAGTGAGGATGATCAAGGACATAATGAATAGACGAGAATCAAGGAAAGATGAACCCGAGACCGAGATGAGATGACAATGAAAAAAAAGTAGAAGAGTGGAATGAGACAAGGGGAACCACAAACAGCACCCGTCTAATAACTTAAGGATAGGAATGTACAGAGAAAAACCGAGTCGAAGAAAGAGAAAGAAAAAAAATCAGTCGAAAGTCAGAAAACGGAAGGTGGTAGTACAATGACCCTACTATCATGCGGCATGACCGAGAAAGAGGGTGGGGTGTGACTGCGAGAGAGGGGGGAAGTTATTACCCGGGCTAGGATTAAGAATTGAAGAATTGATATGCCAGGTGTCGAGGAGAAAAGGTGAAAAAGTCGCAGTTAAGGGATGCGGATAGAGATGGGGACGGCGATGTGGGGAAACTTGGGGATTGTGAGATGTGAGGTACAAGCCTAGGCCCGGGGGGGGGGGGGATGATGAACGATGAAAAGGGTAGGAGAAGGGATGGGGATGATAGATGAAATTGTTGATTGGGGGGCAGTGGGGAAAAAGGGAACTATATTCTATAATCACTTCTTCAAAGCCTTAGCCTTGGCCTTTGTCACGAGCACCGACACGGTTTTAGTCGAGGACGTGCATGTGGATGTGGATTTTGACACGAAGGACGTAATGATAGTGCCCTTAAAGATATAGGAGAGATGGGGGGAAGACGAACGCGGGGTTAATCCAGGAATAGGCTGTTATGCCGAATGTGAGGGTTGTTGGAGATGATGACGATGACGATCGGAAAGAGGTGGTCGAGAGAGAGCGGGTATGAGAAATCTGCAGACGCCCTGTGCAGACACCCTGCAGACATGCCACAGAATCTGACCTTGAGGTGCAGTGATACTTTTTGATTATTCAAGTTTTTTTCTGACTAGTTTTTAGGAGAGTGACCTTTGCAAGGGTATACAGGAAAAGATGGAAGCGGAAAGAATGGTGAAGCAAGTAGAGAAGGGGAAGAATATGCCTCCCAGACCCAGGCCAAAGCCATTTACCAAAGAGAAAGGCTTAAACAGGTCAACCATGGCTGTTCAGGAAGCTAGGCTTCTAAAGGAGGAAATCACTACTAATCCAGCAGAAACTCGCCAGCCACAGCAATCAGCCGGGTCTAAGCACAGAATTCATGCAGAAAAGAGAAGTGAAGAGACAGAGGATGGAAAACAGAATAAGAAAACACGCAGGGAAAGAAAATAGTCTCTTTACAGAAATTGTCTATTGCTAGTCAATCTTTGAATCAAATCCATCCATGTCCAATTCTATGCAGAACTCTTGTACCTGACACTCCCATTTTGCTTTCTTAGGGTGTCTGTATGGGTGTCTGTAGGGTGTCTGCAGACACCCTTCCCAGAAATTACAAATGAGTACAAATTATCTTGAAGCTATTACAATGTATTATAGAAACATGCTCAGACATGAGCCAGATACTACCAATTGTTTGATATAATAGGATATTCAAAGATGAGTACTGAAATGCAGTTAGCGAGCATCTCAAAGCATTATGAGACATTTTGTGTGTCCTTACTTTACATATTCACACTGATATACACTCATGAGAATGCAGAGATACTCTCCTGGTATCTTGAACAGAGAAAATCTGTAGGAATGTTTCAGGAAAGAATCTGTGGCTGTGCTTATACTCCTTTTTTTGAAGATCATTACACTCTGTGTACAGCTAATATACAACTTTAAAAACATCTTGTAGGTCACATATATATATGGTATGGTACATATAGTCCTATACAGTAATTTACAATGCTATGTGAAGGGTGTCTGCACAGGGTGTCTGCAGATTTACATATACCGGAGAGAGAGGGGGTAGGCTGTGAATGGACGCTTTAGAACGACTGCGTATTGGCCGACCAATGATCCGGATACGGACCTCAAAACACGAGAACAAATCCTCTGGAGTAAATTCTTCCTCCTCTTCCTCTCCAGCTCCGAATAAAGAAAACTCGAGACCAGGAGGGACTCCGTAGGCCTCAGATACATCAACGAGTGGGGACACCGTCAGCTCGTAGCATTTAGAGTCGATAATGGCTTGCGCTACGTCGTTGTGGGCGGAAGTATAAGCGTAGTCGTAGTTGTTGCCATAGTTGAAGGTGGGGAAAGTGTAGGAGGGTAGAGGTATAGTCGAACAATGACGCGTTTGGTAGTATTTTCGAGCGGGTTTCGTGTTTTTAGAGACGGCGTGGGCGTTGGTATCCATCTTGGACTTGGAGCGAGAGAAAGACGAGGTAGGTCATCTCTCTCTGGGCCGATTTTTGCTTTTCGTCTTCGTTGTACAAATGAGAGAGGGCCTTGCGACGTGGAAACGATGCTGACAGTGAGTGAGGCGTCCATGGTGGTGCTGATTATGACGAAGGAGTAGAGCGGCGGCGGCGTCCTGTAAAGCACAAAACGCACAAGACAACGTGAACGATGGTAAAATGATGATAAGTACCCAACTTCCTAACCAGCTTTCTCTCCGCCTCTTGGTAAATCTCTGTCCCTACACTTCGTCCGCCCTTCTCCCAGTCTGGCGTGTTCTGAGCGGTTGGTTCTTGACATGGCTCCGTTGGATGCACAGTGAAGAAAGGAAATACTTGCCGTACCTCATGTACGCGGACAAATTGACGTAGCCGTAACCCTAACCTAACCAGAGCAAGGAACACACCGTCACCTGATTGAGACAACGAACGCGAGACGCGCCTCGTTGGGCAATCGAGCGGAATGTTTGTACATATTGACCAAAGACCGCTCCCGAATTGTTTAGACCACCTACTACTTACTCACACCTCAAAAGTGCGCGTTGTAATCCAATGTATACTACTTAATCTTCATTTTGACCAGAGGAATACTTTTAATTGTAAGAAAATCTGGAATTATGTGGATTATGACTGTCTGTACACGCGGTTAGTGATGTAAACGGTCGGCTATGGTCCGCTCCGGCTCGGCTCTTTGTCAGAGCCGGTAAAATCGACTCGACTCCGACTCTAGCCGTTTAGAGTCGGTGAAATCCAATCGTCTACGGAAAAAAGCAAACTATTGCTACCTACAAAGCTGAAAGGCTATCTCAAGTCCGTAAATAGTATATATGAGTAATTTAAAGTAGTTTTACCTGTGTATTTTACGAATCACAAGAATGTTTGCAAAATGAGGTGTAAGCGAGGTCGTGGGAACATGCCAAGGATGACATAACGAGGTTCGACAACTTCAATTTCCAACAAGGCTGACAGGCTCCAGCCATCTTCATAAGGGAAGTGAGGAAGCCAATGCTTGTTGGCATCTCTGAAATGGAACTCTGACTGCTCCACACAGACAAAATTTTTGACCTACCCTAGATGACTCGAGCCGCGGCTCTAATACCGGCTCGGCTCGTCGGCTAGCCGCTGTCGAGTCGGACCGTTTACAACACTACACGCGGTCTAGTACTTAAAGCTTCAAATCCGAGCAATTCCTCTGGAGCAAATGAAGATAACGACAAAAAAAAGTATGTCTGTGCAAAAAGATTGGTCAATGTTTGTTTGAAAAAGGAGGTTAATTCCAAAAAGTGAATTCGAGACCGAAGCGCGCCAAACGCGTTATGTAAGCAGCGATTTTCCTTGTACGCGTCGCTCCTGCCGCGCTCTTTTCGCGTCTCCACCCCCTCTCCTGTCATGGTACGCGGTAGAAAACGTCCTTTGACCTCCAATAACAACGATCAGCTAGCCAAGGCGCGTCAAAATCGATGGCCGGCCTCAGAAAAGGAAACCATGACGAAATGACCCCCACCAAAGCAACGAAAAAACAACTCCTCAAGGCAAACCGTCAGCTCAAAAAAGCGAATACACAGTTGGAGGAGGACAGGGAGAGGCTGCAGAGAAGGCTAAACGAGACGAAGCAGCTGCTTGAGAAGGCTGAAAATGGTAGAAAGGCGGACGAGAAAGATGAAGCATAGCAGAAGGAAAATGTCACGGATGGCCGCAAAACAGACAGCTCTACGCAAACAGAATTAAAATTTACATAGTACCTACTACATACAAGTCTTGGTAGATAGTTGAAACACAATACGAGGCAAATAGTACAAGACGTCGAGTGGAAAGAGGCGAGACGACAATTTCGATGAGGGTGCCAGGAATACGCTTGCGTGGTGCTTAGTAAGCGTCACAGAAACTGACCCGCGAGTGCCCAGCATCAAACTGTGGGCTGCCATGCCTATCTGAAGCAAGATAGAATTATTTCAAGACACATTCATAGTCAGATAGGAGAAAAGCAAATCAACGTATCGTGTTCGTAATGGTACGATTCTATGACTTGAGGCGAAAACTAGAGACATTGTCCACTTAGTTGCACTCGCAAGTGCTAATTCCACTGGGGTAAGGGGCCACTGCTTCGCATGGCAAGCTACGAGGCCCCTTCCTTTGGTATGGTCTTCAGCAGGACCAAAAATTACATCTTCCATGTAGAGCAATTGTGAGGCAAAACACATAATATTGACTATACCAGAACTTGTAAGACAGAGAACAGTAAATGAACAATGTTCAACATTGAATAATGCATAAGGATTCAAAATATATACAGAAATGACTTCAGCATCTGATATATAAAAGAAACATCAATGTTAGCACTCAAGATCATAGACGTCTCAGAATGAATGAGAACGACGGGCATCCTGACCACCAACAGTTCTAACAACCCAACTTTAACTAGGAAGTAAGGTCAACGACGTGAGCAGCCCGTTTCCCAATAACACCTGCACCTACTCCATACCAGCAAAGGCCAATGCAAAAAAACCAACCGGTGGTAAACATTGTCACCTGTGCATGAAGCGCTGGATCTCACGCCGAAAAGGGACAAATTTCCGCTCGACGGATCTGTGACCAGATATGTGTATGAGAATGAGATATATCTGGAAACTAGATATAAGTACAAAAAGATGATGTATCAGTAAGCTAGATATTTGAACAGAAAGTTGCTATATAGGTATGCCTTTTAGTATATTTGATTGGTGTATAGACATATTATGTATCAAAGCTATTAAAAGAAGTACAAAAAGACCGAGAATCGAGAATCCGGATATAGTTACAGATATGCGTCCGAAAAGACAATACATCCGGCTTCCAGATATGGGTGCGTATAGTTTATATGTCCGTAATACTGATATTTTTATAGCATTCATTCTGATCTATCAGTTCATCTGCCAGGACTACTATCGGGACCCTTGTCTGGAATCCGGACTTATTGTCTTTTCGGACACATATCTGTAATCATGTCTGGAATCCTGATTTGAGGTCTTTTTGTAGTTCTTTCAATAGCTTTGATACAGAATATGTCCGCACACCAATCAAATATACCAAAAATTCATCCTTATATAGCAACTTTCTGATCAAATATCTAGCTTACAGATACATCATCTTTTTTGTACTTATATCTAGATTCCAAATATATCTCGTTTTCATACACATATCCGGTCATGTATCCGTCGAGCGGAAATTTGTCCCTTTTCGGTGTGTCTTCAAGGCGGATCCAGGAGTGGGACAGGTAGAATGAGATGAACAGTGTAACAGTTCCTCTCAGCTTGGACCTAGACATACGAGTAGACCTCTTTCTACTCTGTGAAATAGACGATAGAGAGGTACAAAGTACGCGATGGAGCTACGAGACAAGAGAAAAGCTAAATAAAAGAACATGACAAAAATACGCACCAACAGGGCCTCGCTATCGTTTTGCCTGTATGTATATGTCTTGTGCGTGACTCGGAAGATAAGGACTTTGCCTAGGCCAGGCCGTGTCTAGTAGCCGTGAAATGCGAAGGGTGAGACGGGGAGAGGAGGTGGTCGTGAGGGTGAAGGTCAAGTCTGGACACGTTGGCATGACATCGTGGTTGTCGTCACATGGATCTGATCCAGACCGCGTCTAGACATTTCCGACCTTCGGTTGTCAGGAGTAAAGACCGACTTAGGGGTGGGAGATTGAACCTGTGGAAAAGATTTGGAAGGTCGCTCTGTGACATAAATTGAAAATTGACTCAGCCTAAAGGCCTCGTAAATGGTCAATATTGAATTTGAGAAAGGATGAAGCGGCAGTGGAGAGACCCAGGTGCAGTGGGGAACAGGGAAGAAAGGCAGCGTCGAAGGCAAGGTGCAAACACTGCCTTGGTTACCAGTTGTTCCGAGAAACCCATGAACAACGTCATAATGGATGGGTGCTCGATGAGCGGCAATGAACAGGGGTGGGAGTTTGAACCCATGGAAAAGCTTTGGGAGGTCACTACGACATAAATTAACTCAGCCTAAAGGCCTCGTAATACATTTTGCTGAGCTTTACCGTGTCCATCTTTATCGCTCAATGGCTTCTCGAGACTCCCAGCCAAGCTCGTCAAAATTTCAGGCATCATTCTTTGCGGGCGTCTAAATGGATGTACAATATGAAATTTTGTTTCTGTAGTATTTTAATGGTTATTATCGGCCTGAAGTATAGATTCCTATGTACAATATACAGATGTTTTATTGTAGCAAGATTGCGGTATACTTAAGACATTTTTTCATGAAGAGCCGGAGATGTCCCATGAGCAGACGAAAAAGCTATTGAGCATCGCGGGTTTGCGATAGGGGTTTTCTGATGGGAAGCTTAGTAAGCGTCCGCGCCGCTGGCAGGGTTTGCCCACCACCATTTCCCGCACGGTGTGTAGGATTGTGCAGATCACCCCTGCAGGTCAGCGGGTCAGTGGCTGTGTATGTGCGTGCCACCAAAATATCAGTTCAAATTATCCTCCACTATGTAGAAATGCATACTGAAGAATATCTCAACGAAAATTCCCTATTTAAGCAGTCTGATCCACTTTCTGAATCTCTTAGACAATGTAGTTAGCAAACACTATTAATATGTTCTTTTTCATTTTTGATCAGGCTAATCCCTGCTTGAAAACAGATACTTAAATGATAGATATGTATATGCGAGTACAAGAAGATGAATAGTACAAGTATGAAGGCCTGTACCTACTCTTACAAGTTCAAATTTCGTACATGTGTGATCTGGAAAGTGGGACGCACGTCGAGAACTGACCCGCAGATCCATCGGGGCGGGCCGCACATATGACATCATTGGGACTATGTGTGGGCCAGGTGCGGGCCAGGTGCGGACCAGCCAATACCCGACGCATCTAACTAACTGTTGCTCTCTATTGCTATCTGTGCTCAATGCTGCATTTAAAACTTAGGAAAATAGCTTATAAGTAATGAAGGATCAATATACAATGTGTTAGTACCTTCAACGTTGAGAAAAGCTCGTCTCGACGTCATTCGGGGCAACGGTCGTTAATTTTTTTTTTCGGACCCCCTTGCCCGCCGGCCCGCACAATTCTCATAACTGCTTTCCCGCAAACTTTCGTCGAACAGCGAGTACTTGTCAGCAGCTTGCTGCGCGATGTATTGGCTGTCTGAACAGGATCATCGTGATATACTTCACAATTCGGTGATAGCCCGTTCATCTGCATTTTGAGAGGATGTGGTCTTGTGCTCGATCCCCACCCGACACTTGGTGACACATCGAGGTCACCTGCATTCCATCTTTCTCCGTCTTTCTCCGTGGTTCCGTAGCGTTCTATAATAATATATATAAATATATACCATTCCGCTCCCTGTCAACGTTCGTTTACCATCTGCCATGACTCTCTGTGATTGCTGAAAATGTAAGAATGTGCAAACCATGGACATGAGCTGATTTCGTTGGAGAATCTGTACTCGAGATGAAGGCAAGCTTGAGGGACGGAGGAGGGTGGACATTGGAGAAATGAGACATGACGTCATGGTTGTCGACGTCATTAGTCCTTGGAGGACCCGGTCCAGACCGCAATTCGGTTGTCGTGGAGACTACAATATAAATCTGCAGGCGTGGGAAGATAGCAAAAGTCGACCTAAGTTAACTGGGGAAAGATGCCACTGCTTCACATGGCAATTTACGAGGCCTGTAGTAGCACATCGTAGGGTGAAGGTGAAAGGACTTATGAAAATCCGATGCGACTTGGGCTATGTCATTGTTTGTTCATGGTTGACGACAGCTTGGGTCGGATCAAAAAGCCGACGGCATCCTCGTTCGGTTGTCGGCATCATAGAGACTGGCCAATAGAAATTGCAGGCGTGGAAAAGTTGCGAAGACGACATAAGTTAACTCGGCCTTTAAGAGGCCTCGTAAAATGTCAAAGAGAAATCAGATTTATATTTTGAACTTCTCAAGCGCTCTTTTCAACACATTATCCAAACAGGCAGCGTAACCAACCTTCCATCAGGCTTAAGCGCTCCATATCTCCTCTCTAAGAAACCTCCCCAACCTGTTCAACTCTTTATGGACATCATCCTCAGTCGGCTGACTAAATGACACCCTCACGTATCCCGAATTCCCATTCTGCCAGAACACCGCACCGGGCAACATCCGCACCACATCTCTCAACGCCTCCACATCGACGTTAGCGGAATCAGGAACGAGTAGCTTGAACCAAAAGAACACCCCCGCTTCCGGTAGTTGCCATTCAGTAAGTCCCTCAAGATGGCTCTTCATGGCAGCTTCGAATATATCCCGCTTTTGACGATAAAAGCTGGAAACCGATCTCGTCTTACCATTAAAGCCGTCGTAGCCCCACTCGGTAAGTAGGGCATTGATGATGACATGGGATAGAGAGCTGGATTGAAGACGGGAGGAAGTTGTCTGGGACAAATAGGAGAAAGGGAAAAATAACGTCAGTTAAGTCAGTGTAACAAGACTTGACAGGGCGCGGCGTAGAAAGAAAGAAGAGACATTTGAGGACGTGGGTAGCGAGGTATTATCATGACGCCAGTGATCACAGACCAGAAAAAGACTCGGATGCACAATCAACAACAACGATGGATCTGAGTTTGAACTGGGTGAAACGAGGAAAAGAAAAAATAGAAGGGTAAAGGGCGATGAGATGGAGAAGCAGACCGAACTGTTACACTATCCATGATGTTCTGATCTACTTTCTGATCCACGCTTTCAGGCGTGGAGTCTATGGGAAACCGAATCACTGCGACATCACTCAGGACCAGATCCTTCAACCATAAAGCCTTGATCAAGCCGATCGGCTGTGATCATAGCAGAATATGTTAAAGTGGAGTGGCAATGAAGAATGGCGGAACGTCTAATACGTCCGAATATTGCCAGAGAATATCCGGCGTAGAGTTTCAATAGAAGTGAGATTCGAGACAAGATGACTGGCTGACGAGAACAAGGATAGAGGAAGAGTACCACCAGGCAATCTCCGTGGAAGTGAAGAAGAAACAAAAAAAGAACACAGAGAAAGAGAAAAAAGAAAGAGAGAAGCCAATCGGAGAAAGTATAAGCAAACGAACCCAGGCTATGGAAGGAGAGACTCAAGTGAAAATTGATGGCTCACATGTCTTTCTATACGAGCCAGCAACTCTTCTGGACCAGAAGCCCAGCCAATAGACATTCCAGCGGAAAGGACCATCGTAAGACTATCAAATCGTACGACTCGTCCAACCTCACACTGGCCGTTTTCCGTACGTTCAGTAGCTTCAAGGGCGAAGTACGACGGTGGTCGGTCTGCTGGGCCGTAATATAGGTAGTAGTAAGGGTCATCTGCGACATGGAGAGGATGAGAAGGTCTGCCAGAGGAGAACCGGAGAGTAGATCACGACGTACCTTCGAGAATGATAAAGTCGTGCTCCCTAGCCAGCTTAAGAACCTCCTTGCGTCGTTCCGTTGTAGCAGTTATGCCGGTAGGGTTGCAACCATACTATGCGGTGTCTCTTCAGGTGAGAAAACAGGTAATGAGTGAAGGCAAGGTCCCTACAGGAACAGTGTAAAGAAATCTGGGTTTGGGTTTTCCAGGTGGCCAGGATTCAAGAGTTTTACGAAGAGATTCAGCACAGATGCCTTCGGCATCTGTCTCGACCCCAATTGGGTTGCAAATGGTTTCAAACATGGGAATGATATCCCTGTGAAGATACAATGAGAAAAGAGGCTGAAGCTGGAGTATGGACTAAGACGTACGCGTAGACGAACGATTCGACAAAAATGGGGTCACGGTGCTTCACCATCGCTTGTATAGTCTGTCCCAGCATAAGCACGCGAAACTTGAGAACGGGAGAAGCTGGCAACACACCCTGTAAATCAATTCCCGGCTTCCTGAGCCCATGGATATCCTCCAGCCTTCGCCAGCACTCCTTCCATGCATAATATGTTGCAATTTTCCAAGCCAACGAGCAAGATCCGAAATATCGCCAATTTCGCGATTGTGCAATCCAGTTACCAAGGCATCTATATTAATCTTCAAAGAGATGTCGTTGGGAAGAGGGTCTTTTGCAGTGAATTTTGGGTTTTGTGCAGTGAGGTTGAGGTAATTGATCGGCAAAGTCTCCGGGTGAAATTTGCCAGCGGCGGAAATGGTGCCTCCAAGAGTCTCTCCTAGAGGACAATCCCCTCTTACTGTTCACAAATGATTGTCAAAACTCGCGTTAACAATGCATAAAAATTGGACGAACCAGGACTTGGTTCTCTCTCCTTCGCGTTCTTCGTGTTGATCGATAAAAAGTGATCATAATAGCTCGCAGGAAGTATTTTCAATGACTGAATTCCATTTCCATTTGGTATCACAGCAGGTATATGAACATGAAAGGTATGGGTTCGCGATGAGGTTTATAGGAGAGAAAGGCGACAGTTTGCAACTCACCGTTTGTGACGACATTACAACGACGAACTAGAACAATAACAAGCCCAAGTAAGTGAGGAAGGGAAGGAGAGTTTTTAAGTTCTTAAGGTCTCTGTCAGCACGTTATCCATAGATGCCAGCACGCTATCCATAGATGTCCACATTCAAGTTGTGATATTGCAGCACGATGTGATGTCAAGTCGATCAAAGAAATTATGTTACGAGGCCTCTTAAAGGCCGTGACTTTTCTAATTGAGTTGCAAAATTTACCACGGCTTCAATCTCCCACCCCTTTTCATTACCGGTATCTACTCTACCCCGACAACCAAAGTGTCTAGGCTCGGTCTGGACTCCAAGAACTAATCACGTCGACAACCACGACGTCATGCCAGCGTGTCGACTTGCTTTCACTACCACCATAAACCAAGCTTGCACACCATCCCTACTTGCAGCAGTGATGACGGGGACAATGATAATGACAACAACAGCAAGTGGGCTTTTTTTGACCCCTCTATCTTTCGGCTAGTAGCTACAAATGCTATAAGTATTTTATACTATCTACTGAATGATCAAGTTTTGCTGTTAATGTTGCTATCTGACACTTCAAGCAAGGGACCTTGTAATTTGCTATGTGAATCAGTGGCCCCTTACCCCAGTGATTAGGACAATACAATCTTCAAGGTTCTTATCACTCCCATTGTACTTCAACATGGAGGGTTCATACTTCCTAGAGTCATAGTGACTGCTCTGCCTTTGACAGATGAAGTGACCATTGGTGAGACTTAGGGAACAGTACAAGTATCCTGCAGGTAGAATTTTCTGACTTGGGGGAAAGAAGCTAGATTCCCAATGTTTCAACTGGTACCAGCCGGAGCCTACTGCTGAAAACTAGAGAGATCGTCCATTTAGTTGCACTTGCAAGTGCTAATCCAAATGTCAAAGAGAAATCAGATTTATATTTTGGACTCCTCAAGCACTCTTTTCAACACAGTATCCAAACAGGCAGCTTAACCAACCGTCCATCAGGCTTGAGCGCTGCCTATCTCCTTTCTAAGAAAGCTCCCCAACCTTTTCAGCCCTTTATCGGCTTCATCCTTAGTCGGCTGACTAAATGACACCCTCACGTATCCCGAATTCCCATTCTGCCAGAACATCGCACCGGGCAATCTTCGCACCACATCTCTCAACGCTTCTACATCGATGTTGGTGGAATCAGGAACGAGTAGCTTGAACCAAAAGAACATCCCCGCGTCCGGTAGTTGCCATTCAGCAAGTCCCTCAAGATGGTTCTGCATGGCAGCTTCGAATATATCCCGCTTTTGACGATAAAGGCTGGAAACCGATCTCGTCTTATCGTTAAAGCCGTCGTAGCCCCACTGGCTAAGTAGGGCATTGGCGATGACTTGGGTTAGAGTAGTGGCTTGAAGATAGGAGGAAGGTGTCTGGGACAAATAGAAGAAAGGGAAAAATGACGTCAGTCAAGTCAGTGTAACAAGAAGACAGGGCACGGCGTAAAAAGAAAGAAGCAACATTTGCGGGCGTGGGTAGCGCGGTATTATCATGACGCCAGTGATCACAGACCAGAAGAAGACGCGGATGCACAATCAACAACAACGATGGATCTGAGTTTCAACTTGGGAGAGACGAGGAAAAGAAAAAATAGAAGGGTAAAGGGCGATGAGATGAAGGAGCAGACAGAACCGTTACACAATTCATGATGTTCTGATCTACTTCTGATCCACGCTTTGAACGTGGAGTCTATGGGAAACCGAATGACTGAAACATCACTCAGGACCAGATGCTTCAACCATCATTAAAGCCTTGATCAAGCCGATCGGCTGTGACCACAGCAGACAATGTCAAAGTGGAGTGGCAATGAGGAATGTCGAAACGAGATTCTCCGTGGAAATGAAGAAGCAACAAAAAAAGAACACAGAGAAAGAGAAAAAAGAAAGAGAGAAGCCAATCGGAGAAAGTATAGGCAAATGAACCCAGGCTATGGAAGGAGAGACTCAAGTAAAAACTGATGGCTCACATGTCTTTCTATACGAGCCAGCAACTCTTCTGGACCAGAAGCCCAGCCAATAGATATTCCGGTGGAAAGGATCATAGTAAGACTATCAAATCGTACGACTCGTCCAACCTCACACTGGCCGTTTTCCGTACGTTCAGTAGCTTCAAGGGCGAAGTACGACGGTGGTCGGTCTGCTGGGCCGTAATATAGGTAGTAGTAAGGGTCATCTGCGACATGGAAACGATGGGAAGGTTTGCCAGCGGAGAACCAAAGGGTAGATCACGACGTACCTTCGAGAATGATAAAGTCGTGCTCCCTAGCCAGCTTAAGAATCTCCTTGCGTCGTTCCGTTGTAGCAGTTATGCCGGTAGGGTTGCAACCATACTACGTAGTGTTTCGTCAGTTGAGAAAACAGATAATGAGCGAAGGCAAGGTCCCTACAGGAATAGTGTAAAGAAATTTGGGTTTGGGTTTTCCAGGTGGCCAGGATTCAAGAGTTTTACGAAGAGATTCAGCACAGATGCCTTCGGCATCTGTCTCGACCCCAATTGGGTTGCAAATGGTTTCAAACATGGGAATGATATCTCTGTGAAGATACAATGAGAAAAGAGGCTGAAGCTGGAGTATGGACTAAGACGTACGCGTAGACGAGCGATTCGACAAAAATGGGGTCACGGTGCTTCACCATCGCTTGTACGGTCTGTCCCAGCATAAGCACGCGAAACTTGAGAACGGGAGAAGCTGGCAACGCACCCTGTAAATCAATGCCCGACTTCCTGAACCCATGGATATCCTCCAGCCTTCGCCAGCACTCCTTCCATGCATCCTATATTGCAAATTTTCAAGCCAACGAGCAAGATCCGGAATATCGCTAAAGTTGTGATTGGGCAATCCAGTCACCAACGCATCTATATCAATATTCAAAGAGAAGTCGCGAAGAAGGTCTGAGTTTTGTGCAGCGAAGTTTGTGTGCTTTACACTGCCAAAGCTGAGGGATTTGAATGGAAAAGTCTCCGGGTGAGATTTGCCAACGAAAAGGCCTTCAGAAGAACTGCCTCCAGGAGTCTTTTCTACAGGATAAATCCCTCTTACTGTTCACAAATGATTGTCAAAACTGGCATTAACAATGCACCAAAAATGGACGAACCAGGACTTTGTTTTCTCTCCTTCGCGCTCTTCGTGTTGATCGATAAAAAGTGATCATAATAGCTCGCAGGAAGTATTTTTAATGACTGAATTCCATTTACATTTTGTATTTCAGCAGGTATATGAACGTGTGAGTTCGAGATGAGATGAAGGTTTGTAGGAGAGAAAGGCGACAGTTTGCAACTCACCGTTTGTGGCGACATTACAACGACGAACTGGAACAAGAACAAGCTCAAGTACGTGAGGAAGAGAAGGAGAGTTTTAAGGTCTCTGTCAGCACGCTATCTATAGATGTCCATTATGATATTGCAGTATGATGTGGTGTCAAGTTGATCAAAGACGCAGATCTAACTCTGTGATTAGGACGATACAATCTTCAAGGTTCCTATCACTCTTATTGCACTTCACCATGGAGAGTTCACACTTCCTAAAGTCGTAGTGACTGCTCTGTCTTTGACAGATGAAATGAAGAAATGTGGGTCAGTGCTTGGGTGTGGCAATAACGAGGCCCAAAATATTAATAGAGGTGACAACTCCCTTGCTTCCTTTGGCTCATTGATATCAATAATGGGTTCCTCGTAGAAGCGCGTGTCCAACGCCCAAGTCGAAGCATGGGCTTATCTTTAACAAACCACTGGAAGGATTTTACGTGGGGAGAGGATTGGGTCTATGCTTGGCTGTATGTGTCTCCCTCCGTGTCTTTCTCTCTCTCCTTTCCTCGGGGTTCTCTATAACAACACGTCCAACCCACCCCACAGCCTACCGCCAACCCGTCACCTACAACTCCACGCAATCTGCAAACATGCCTTTAGATCCGAAACCCTCCCCTCCGTCGCGACGTTCCGTTCTGCATGCGAGACATTGTGGGCCAGAGCCATCAATAGGGACTTTTGGTCCGGAGCTCTCAGAAGCGGGACATTGCTAGAATTGGTGTCTATATGGTGGAGGCGTATGGGATTTTTAAGGCGTGTTTTCATATTACTATGACGTCAGAGTCGTCGTGTTGACGTTGCGTTACGAGGCCAAATGAAATGAGGCTGAGTTTATTACACTTGATTTCTGCTTGTGGCTATATATAAATGGTCCCGTCTATCCGTCCGTTAAACGGGTTTGGACTGGAGTTATCCCCAGAGCTATGTTTCTAAGTAGCTTTGTCCTGGTGCATTTCCATGTGACCCGACAGAAAGAAATATTAGTTCTGGCACAACAGGCAGCCGCGCCTACTGCCGGCAAATTCTGTTCGTGCCACGTGATGTACTGAGGTTCGGAGCAAGCCCTTGCTCCGGGCCTTCACAAGAAGGGGCTTGAGACAAAGTCCTAAAAGCCGAAGGGCTGCTTTCGACTTGACTCTAGACTTACCACATTTGTCAACCCTCTGTACAAGTGATAGTATACATATTTTGGACCTTGAAGAACATAACTACATAATTTTTACAGCTATTTATACTCCAATAAATGTGTACCATGCCCTAGATCCTGGTCTTCGTTACTTGGTACCTTTCAGATCTTTGAGGTAGGTCCAGCAGTGTTTGCACAATATACTTCATGCATATACATTCACAATAGCTTATATTATGATTTTGTAAGGATTTTGAGTTGGTACAAGTGGAGGAGAAAAAAAAAAAGAGCTTTCCTTGAAGAGTTGGAGGGAGACCCACCAGTGTGAGAAAATGTATGTGGCGGGTGCAGAAAGGAGTCAAGACAGGGGCTTGTCTCATATCCTTTTGTCTTCCGCAGTGCTGCTCTACAGGGACACATTTTGGGAGCAGAAGCTGGGACCAGAATACAAATCCAAGAGCAAGTAAGAACAGCTACGCCTCACTATCTCCCTGGTCATACTGTACTAAGTTCCCTATAGTCCAAAACGCATTGCAAAAGGTGACTAATGTCTATAAAATGTAGTAAACTTTGCTAGAAAGTCTTGAGAAATGTTGGAATATTGTTGTCAGAAATCCTCGTTTCAGCCACCTTCAGCACATGCTGTACCCATGCACTCCTTCATATTTCCATATCCGTCATTCTTACATCATTCACCACCTAAGCCCAAAAACTCTTAGAGGGTTTTTCAATTATACCTATGTGTGCCCCCACCCTATTCTATTTCTGTTTCATTTATTATGTCGATCATTCATTCCATTTATCGCTCCACATCTATATTCGTTGTTTAACATTTGATTTGTTTATTCTATTTACCGTTTGGGACTCACAATCGTTTGATATTAGTTATAGGAGCATCATAGTTAGTTGCAGAGTCTTGATACAGGAGTTGGTTTCACTACTCGTATATAGGTAGTGTTTTCCTGTACTCAAGCCTTAGAATTGATCTTGTTGTTGTTTCCTCTCATTCTTCTCTGCTTGTTCTGCATTGTGAATCGAGGAATACTTGCACTACACTTGTGTGTGGCGAACCTAGTCGGATGACTCTCTCAGGAGTCACGGTTGTCTCATATCCTTTACAGGGATTCTCATTCTACATTCACCATCCATTGTGGTTCTCCTTGATCTAGTTCCTTGTACAGGCGTGTAGATTGATCCGCCAGCAGCTTGGATCATTGGTTTCATAGGCTTAGGGTTAGTGGGTGAGTAGTGTCACTCCCTCTCACCGAAGCCACCCCTAGGTTCCAGACTCCTCCTGGGGCATTCTCCCCTCATCAACAAGCCCATTAGGCATTGAGAGGCTAGCCCAGCTCGAGGGTTCGTGACAATTGTATTGGACTTCATCTATCTATCTATCATTTGTTCGTTACTTGTTTACCATCTTTGATTTTACAGCTTTCATTAGGATACATGACATATCATTGTTACATCTCTTGACTCATATGGACACCAGTATTTAGTTAACAGCTTTTACTACAGCTTTGTTACAGCCTTACTTTGATACTGCACAGCAGTTACGCACAGGTTAGTTTATTTATGGACTCGCTCAGCCACAGTAGCTAGTTTACTGTCTATACCTTAGAGCCTCAATCAGATTGGTTGCCTCACTTATTCAATTATATTCTCATAAGAAATTCTGTAAACTTTGCAAAAGGTTGTAAAACTTGACGAGGGGACCGCGAAACTTGGCTACATTTTGAAAAATCAGCCAGACGTGATAATTTGACAAATCTTGGGGTAATTTTGCAACATTTTCTATGGGCGATTTTCCTGATGTCTATGACACTATTCTTGACAATTCATTTGATAACTTATTGTCAGAGGAAAAATACAATCATTTGAGGATTTTCCATACTGTGATTATTGTCTGCAGATCTGTTTCTCCAAGTTTGATATCAGAAATGCTTGGTTTGGAATCAGAGGAAGTAGAAATAGTGGTCAGGAAGCTTTATTCAGTTCTGTATATTGCTGACTCTGATCAGGCAATTTACACTCTGCATGCATCATTTCCTGATTATATTCTGGGATCCTTTGGTGTGATAAACAAATGTATCATATAATGCTAAGCAAGGCCTGTTTCAAAAATATGATGGAAAAATTGAAGTTCAATATTGGCAAGATTCCATCATCATTCATGATGGATAAGGATGTACCAGAGAGATTGAAGGCTATTGATGAAACTCTAATGTATTCATGCACTTATTGGCCCCATTATTTTTGGGAGTCAGACTTGAACAAGGATGTTGTTGAAATTTGGGAAAGCTTCATGAAAGAGAAGTATCTTTTGGATTGAAGCATTCCTGAGGCTTACAACAGTCTGCAACTGATATTAGAGGTGAGTAACTTGCTTTTTAGATTCAAAAACTTCAAACTGATTTTTTGAAGACAATACATAATAGGGAGTATGAAGCAAAGGCTCAAGAACAAATATCAGAATTGCAGCAATTTCTATCTTTCCATGCCAAAGGTCCTGGAATAAATAAAACTCCTCATTAGTATCTGAGCAGTTTGCCGTTGTTGCAGAAGAACTTCCTTGGGAAGCGAACTCTGCAAGGGATTGCAAGATTTAAGAACTGTTTGCAACAAAGTAGAGAAATGGAATGTTGGACAACATTGTCAACCATAAACACAGTTGTTATTTCACAAGAGGGCAAGTTGATTGTAGCTGGTCATGATGACAATGTTATCAGAATCTGGAATAAAATAACTGGGAGATGTAGAGCTTCAGGATCATATAGGCATTGTCTGGTCAGTGGATCTCATAGCTGGTGGAACCAAGATTGTGTCTGGATCAGCTGACAAGACTGTCAGAATCTGGGATGCAGCCACAAGAGCTCAGATTGGAGAGCCACTGCAAGACCACAGTGACTATGTGTGGTCTGTGGCTTTCTCAGCTGATGGAGGCAGAATAGTATCTGGTTCTGATGATAACACTATCAGAGTATGGGAATTTCTTGCAGATGATAATGGTCATGTTCCACTGGCAGATATCAGTAAGCTTTTTTCTTTCAATATGGAAACATTGTACTGACTCAATCTTCACAACTAGATAAGGCATGGACTTTAGACAATGATGGATGGGTTCACTTCCCTCTTATTCCTATGGAATAATTTGGATTCCATCTCTATTCCAACTATTATGGAGAGCTCAGAATAGTCATTATTTCTAGGTAGGGATATACCAAACTCAACTTCTCTAACTGTATATGGTGAAAATTGGACCAAATGCTGGCCTGAAAATAACTGAGCCTTTGAATTACCTTCACAAATATTGTGAATCCTTTCTGATAAATTCAATTGTTCTTCAAAGCTAAGTATTGTGTTTTATGAAAGTTTTTACCTTTGTAAAACATGATGCTTATGTTATGTATTGACATGCTAGTTGACAAGTGCATTCCTCTTCTGAAGTTTAACATCTTCTTTTTGTGCATTTGTGCATTTTCAACAAACACTGGGTGCAAACACTTTTAATTCCTCGTCTACTGTAGGGATATGTCCAAGTGTTCAGCTGTGCACCATCCCTACTGAACACTTGAATAGATTATTATAGTATGACGCTTCTGGAGCACCATGTCTTACCTGACATATTTTGGGTAGAGTTCCTGCACAAAATCTCATAGCAATTTCTTAGCATCAGTTGGTCAGAAAATCACTTTGAGTTACTTTCTGTTTTTCTTCTCTTATTCCTTTCTGACTTTGAAGTGCCTTCCCCAATACCAACATCCTGCCCCCTTGTACGAGCTGTCCACTCTGTCGTTATGAGAAATGAAGGACAATGACTCTTAAAGAGATAGTATAAATAATAGAGGTAGGAACATGAGATACGTTGAATACATGCGCGAGTTTATAAGTATGAAAGACAAAGGAAAATGATAATGACATCATAGAGTCTCGAGGCGTACTCTTGCTTTATCCATCGCCATACGCCAACCTACCCATACACCCTTCTCCCCTTCTCCCTGTCTATGTCTTTTTAAATTTTTATGGGCTTTTGACCTTTTTTACCATTCTTTTTCGTCCTTGTTCCCTCTTTCCTTTTTTAGGAGTGAGATGGGCGGGAGAGGCTGCATTCTCAAGAAGAGAAACAAAAGAGGACTTGCATTTGCCAATATGTAGTGGCTCACTGACATATTGCAGAATCAATCATCTCTTTCTATTTCGAAGATCTCATCATCGAAATCCACTATAGTATCCAATATTATACTACGACTAGCCTGACCGTTCCTCCTCCTCAGACTCGAGACCATTTCAAGTTGTAGATCACGACTTTCTGACCATGGCATAGTGGGAACAAAATCAATATTAATCAGCCTTTGAGGGGAGAGAATTCCTTCATCGACTGATTTATGAAGGTTGAGAAGCAGACGCAATGTCATTATTCCGGAGAAGTTAAATACGAATGTGAGTAGGGGTTCTGTGGTGTAGGCCTGAGATGTACGAGGTGAAGGGAAGGGAATTCCATAAGGAGAGAAAAGTTGAAGCAGAAAAAAGCTGAATGAGTTGGAGAATAAGATGAATCGTGTGGGTACCTACCCCGGAAGCCTAAGCCACAGATGTAAGTAAACCCACAGCTGCAAGAGGAAGCCCAACTTACATAGTATGTGGTTATATGTGCAAGCGTCGCAAGCAGCTTGAACCTGGTATATTTCGACATCTCGCCGGATGAGTACAAAAAAACCTCTACAGCGTTGACACTTACACATAGTACATGGCACCTGTTTGATGGATCCCGAGGAAGGGACAGATAAGTCCATCCAAGAATTGGACTAAAAGTAGACAAGCTACCCACCGTCTCTAAATAACAATGCAATCAACGGATCCGGATTGAAGCCGTGATAATGTCGCATCGACCAGGATTTCCACAGTGTTAATGAAAAGATGAGGGAGTCGAAGATTGAAATTAGTATCCATGGGAATATTCGGTCTGTGGTAGAAAGAACAAGACGACCAATCAAATTGAGCACGAATTTGATATAAGTCCAAGTGAGAGACGCACGGAAAACACTGAGAGGACCAAGATCGAAGACGAAGACGAAGACGAGGATAAGCATTCAACATGAAGGTACCTTTTGCCGAGCTGAAACAAAGGCACTCACGTATCGAGAGGTACAGTGACCAAACACCCTTCAGGATGCAATTCCATACCCGCAAAACTTTGCTCTAAGCTCAGAGTCCACTGTAGATGTAGATGTAGAGTACATGCATACGTATGTATACGTATGGCGATAGAGGCAAGCATAGAGATGAGCAAATTGTTCGCCAATTACTTGTTTTGAATAAAACATGTACCACTCACCGTAGCAAACCCCGCTATTGACAAAATTGCGACAACCATAATAACCAAAATTAGGCGACTCCGTTCGTAAAGTGCGTACGTACGCATGCAGAGGGTGCCTATCAGCACCAGCGTGAGCAAACTGTCCCATAGGAGAATTCAAAAGTTAGAACTTAGAAGCATACCCACCGTTTACAATAACACCTTTCAAAAGGGCCCAAACGAGCCAGTAGGAATAATATCGCATGCACCTATATACAAAAAAGCCAGTTAGGAATCAAAGGGCAGTCCAACATTTATTTCAGTTGGAATTTACTGACGCCTGGAAAATTAAAAGCAGAAATATTAGTGTTCTAAGCCAGGGACATGACGTCGACGTATAATTAAAGGACAAGCCCGTGAAGCATCTAATGAAGGGGTATGCACTCACACTAGTACTCATCATCGAAAACTTCACCACCGTCACAGGAATCGCTCCGACCAACCCCCAATATCGGATGACAAGGAAGCAATAAGAGGATAGGATTTTAGGCCGTGTCCAGATGTAGTTGACTTCATCGTCTGAAATCATACCAATCAGATGCGAAAACATCAGATGAAGTTAGGTAGAACTTTGGTGGAACTCACCAAAAGTGATAATATGCTCCCAAAAAAGAATCGCTATAAATTTGCGTTTTGTGGGTTATAAAAGCGTCCACGTCGAAAAGCTTGCAAAGATGACGTACTGATACTCAGGATGTACATATACCTATGAACCATTCTGCGGACCCATAAAGTATTAGGCATTGTACGTATTAGAAACAGGCAAAGAACGGGCAGGGAGCGGGCAAGGACATAGAGAAAATAGAGTGGAGTTACTCACATCTGCCCTTCAATACCGACGATGTCAACGTCGGGATTGCTGCCCTGATCCATAGTGATATGATAATATCTTCTTCAGGATTTTAGTACGAGATCGTTCGGAGAGGAGAGGAAAGGAGAGGATAAAGGAGAGTGTAGAGCGTAGATTGATGGATGGGAAACGAAAGAAATGCAAAGGAAGGGAAAGGTGGGAAATGGAGCGAGGAAGAGGATTTTGACAGGTGAAGGGATTCAGTAGGATCAAGAATACGACAGCTCAAGCACAAGCCGAAAGAACGAAAAGCCGGTCTGGCTCCTGGTACGGGTCCTGAAAGGCGGGGAAGAGGCGCACCGAGGGAGAGTGCGGGAAGACGAAGATGGAAGGACACAGCAAGAGCGACGAAGGAAAGCGAAGAGGGAAGGGGACCTTCGGTAGAACGAAAATGGGGAAGGAATTTGTCGATCTCAACTAGTGCGTCCTTTATAAAAGCTTTGCGGAGTTTGCCACCACGTTGCTTGGTGGCGAACTTGGTCCGAATACGCTGCATCCCTGCCTCAGGACTCAAACCGTCAGGGACACCTGTCTCAAACGGCCATCCTCTCGGTTGGACTACTCAGTAATAAAGTTTGGAGTACCCGGCATGGATATCATTATTTTGTATGCTACATGCATGCCGAGTAATCCGCAGGGAAACCTCAAAGTCGTCTTCAGAATCATGGTGACAAGTTTGGTGCGGGGACACTCAACCGGGTCGACATGCCGAGGACTTTATATCCAAATACGAACAAGCAAATACCCACTTTGCTTCGTCGTCTAGGTTCGGAACAAGCCGGGCCCCGCTAAGTTCCGGAATCCGGCTTTCGCCAGAAGGCGAAGGCACGTCAATAACAATAAAGAATAAAGTGCCGCAAACAAATCCAGCCAATCAGAGAAGGAGCTTTGGATCCGAACATGAACAAAAATGACGTTCCTGCCCCTTTGCTTTCTCGTTGTCGTCTCAGGGTCGGGGGCGTTCCACGCCCAGATCGGAGCCGCTCAGAACAAACACAAAAGAGGCATTGCATAAAGCTCGAAAAATGGCTGGAAGGGTTTCAGACGGTGCTAAAGCCTAAAAAGGTTGCTGGGGCCCTTTCGGGAGAGAGTTCGGTCTATGCTTGGATGTAAGTCTGTAAGTCTTCCGGGAAGGCTCGATGACAACGTATCTAACCAACCCCACAGCCTAGCGACAGTCCATCACCTACAAGCTCCTCGTCTTCTGCGAAAAGCGAATGGGTCTATAAATCCGAAAACCTCTCCCTCCCAACATGAACACTGTCTATTAGACCATCCAAGCTAGAACCATTAATAGGGACTTTTGGTCTGGGACTGTTTGAAACCGAAAGATTGCTGGGATTGGCGTTGATGCATTGGAAGCGTATGGGTTTTTCAATGTGTGTTTTCGTCCTACTACATCCGAGTCGTCGCGTTGACGTTGTGTTGCTCTGTAGATTGGTGAAATCATCAGAAGGAGGAGTCTCATGGGGTATAATCTCAACTAGGGGCCCTTCGTTCCGATATAGATGTTGTCTTCAACGCATATAATACATATCAATGCCATCCTAGTGATAGCTATTTCTCCTCCCCGCGTCGTCTGATCCTCCTTCGTCGTTGAGTCTACCCCACTCGCTGTCTATTACACGCTACTGGCATTAACGTGAAGAAGTCCTCTGTTTCTGTTTTTGCCTTGCATTCTTTTCCTTTCCATTACTGTTTCTGTTTCGTTCTTTCTTCGACTTTAGACTTTGAAGCGTCTTCTTCAAAACCAACGCCAACACCCCCTTTTCCCCTTCTATGTCTCTTCTTCCATCCTTCTTCCGACTATTTCGTCCCTTTGCGTTCCCTTTTCTCTTTTCTTCTCCTCGTTCTCTTTTGTTTCTTCGTCCCTTTCTCTCTTCTCCCTACCGAGGAATACGAAGACGAAGACCGGACCATTATATTACCCAGTGTCCACCTCCCCCTCCTTCCTCCTTCCCTCTCTTCCCCCTTTCCCTCTCCTTCCTCCTCCCTCCTTTCGATTTCCAATTTGATTTCCATGCCTTCCCGTTCCCACCCCATACCCTCCCTCCCTCCTGTTTTCATTTACCGCTTCAGTTTACTGGTTATACATCTGTTTCTTTATACGCCTTTGTACCCTATACCTGCGACTCTGTGACTCTGCTGCACGACTGCCTCTGTCTTTGTGTCTCTGTCCTGTCTGTCTCTGTCCTGTGTGGTGTGTTCTGTGTTCTGTCTCGTGGTGTCGGTGTTTTGAAGACTTGGAGGGAGATATGTCATGGTCTGTCGTGTGCTGGCGAGGATCAGGACGAGGATCAGGACGAGGACGAACGAACATGACGTGAACCTGACATGGTGGACTGAACTGGGGGTTGTCTTCTGTCTTTCCTCTCTTTCTTCTCATACATAGCGGTCCTCGTCCTCTTTTTCTCTCTCATTATCTTTTCTCGTCGTCTTTCCCACCCTTGCACTCATTCTCATCCTCATTGTCTTTCGTGGCCAGTAGTGGTGTGGTACGGGTATTCGTCCAGATACTCGTCTCAGTGCTCATGCTCATGCTCATGCTCATGCTCATCTCATCTCGAGCTGCAACGATTATGATTACATATGTACTCGGCTTATTAGTAGCTTACTGCTCGTCCCTTCTCCATACTCCTCTCCCTTCCGTTCTCACTATTTTCTTCCTCCTGCGCCGTTCCAAGCTGGCTTTCTTTCTCCTTTGTCTTTTGGCTCTCTAGTTTTTTCCTCCTCCCTTCCTCCGCCTTCTCCTCCTCTTACTTCGGTAATTGGTATTATTAGCGGGGAATGAGTCGAGTCGTGGTCGTCTTCGTTATCGTCGTCATTGTCATCGTTACCATTGCCGCTTTCATCTTTCTGTGACACTAACTGCGAGTCCGCAGGTCGGGTTGGGATTTGGTAACTTCCAACATTCCAATGTGCTGAATGAGTCGAGCGAGTCCTGAACTTTTTGTGCTCTGACTGTCAAGGTCTGAGCAAAAACTTTTTTAACTGCACCTAAAATGAGGTATTTTGAGCTTGTTTTTGGCTATTTAACTACAGTTGTACAATTTTGAAGATTTTCCTGCTTTATCTTGGCCACCTATTCTGCAAGAAGATACAAAATGCAACAAATACTCGTCATGAGTGGAGTTGAGGTGAGCCTTGACATGTTAATCTCTTCTTTTTTTGGCACAATCAAGTTAGGGTTAGGGATTATTATATCTTATCTATATGTCATGTAATTGTAGATATACTATATGAAGCAGGAGGGGGGGAGGGGGGTACTGTGGGTGGTGCCAAAATTTTTTTTGACCCCATGTTTTTATTGTTATCCTGCCTCCCCCTTGACTAACAAAGTGGTTTAGAAACACATTGCCTCATGTACAGAAGACACTGTTGTTGATCCTCTGCCCAGATGCATTATCCAGTCCAGGTTGTATGGCCAGCTGTTGACTCGAATTCCAGCTTATATATGTGTTTGTGCTTGTAGATGGAGGGGGAGTGTCAATGAATCGTCTC